>JAJOZX010006952.1:0-243525 GCA_023014485.1 Bathynomus jamesi | reverse complement strand
TGGAAATAGGTAGAGGTCATATGAATTAGGCTGTTGTTGTAAGTGTGGAACAACTTCATATCATTAGAATTTCGAGATACTTATCACCTGTGACACATGTTATCTAAAATTATTAGATTTCCTTCAATTTCGTTTAGCATGATCTCTCTAAATTGCAGCCGCCTGTCTGGGTCATCCTCCAATAAGCCATGAATTCCGTGGACGATAAGCTTTCAACCCAATAGATTTCAGAATTCGTATAATATAATATAACACAAACACCATAGTTATAATGAACACCATAGTTATAATATAATATACACAAACCCTATTCAACCTACTGTCCACCTACTTTTGGTTCACCTGGTATATATACAGTGAACAAAAAAAGTATTTGAACACACTAAATTTATTAAATAAATTACAACATGAGGTACGATCTGTTGAGGCCTAAAATAAATAATTACATACCGCATAGGTGAAGAAGTAGGTGTATTTTAAGGTTTATAGAATCAAACCCACAAAAGTTATGTTAAAATAATATAAATGCGAATACAAAAAATGTATTTGAACTGCTTTACTCGGTCCCACACAAGCAGTAAGACAATACTCCTACAAACATTAGATCAAGTCCAACAAACTATCACCCGAACCAATATGAGTAATACTCAATCCTACACGTCATTTGAGTGCTGGGATACCTCTGATACACCGAAGTGCATGTCTCCCAAGAAAACAGAATTGTCGTAACTGTCCGCGAAAACATAGTGTTTCTACGAAATGAAGGACACAGCTACCGTGAAATTGCGAAACTACTTAAATTAAACCCTTCTACAGTGTATTATGTAGTAAACAAGAAGATTTCGACTGGTTCAACTGAAATAGACGTCGATCTGGACGACCCAAGTCGCTCACTGCCAGGGATAGACGGCTACTCTGCCGAGAAGTGAAGAAAAATCCCTTCGTTAGTAGCCAAACTTTATCGACGGATCTTGCATCAACATCCGGGACAGTTGTTACACCTCAGACTGTGAGAAATTATTTGCACAAGGCCGCATTCAGAGGAAGAACTCCAAGAAGAAAGCCCTACATCAGTGAAGCGAATAGACAGAAAAGACTCGACTTTGCAAGGAAACATCTCGACATGCCGAACGAATTCTGGAATTGCATTGTGTTCAGCGACGAGAGCAAGTTCATCTGTTTGGAAGTGATGGCCGCAAAACCGTTTGAGAAAGAAGAATACTGCCTTAGATCGTAAAACACGAGAGTACTGTTAAACATGGAGGGCGGCATGTAATGGTGTGGGGTTGCATGCTCGAAAGGTGTTGGAAAGTTAACCTTTATAATGGAACAATGGATGCTCGGAAGTATATTAATATTTTGCGCTGATAATTTTGGAGTGTTGACAAACTGGGGCTAAGGGAGTCCTATTTATTCCAACAGGATAACGACCCCAAACACACTGCTCGAATAACTCTACAGAATGGTTACTCTACAACGCCCGTCGGACTTATAAACCCCACCCAATCCCCGGATCTGAATCCAATCGAAAATCTATGGAGTATTTTGGAATCTAAAGTAAGGAAAACGTAAATTTTCAATAAAGAGATCTACAGACTGTCCTACAAGAGGAAAAGGGCCGAATAGGGACTGAACGACGAAACGTTTGGTAGAATCCATGCCACGAAGACTCCAGGCTGTGATAGATGCAAAAGGGCTTCATACGAAATATTAAAGTTTGTGTACAGTATGCAGTGCATTCAATTTATTTAATAAATTTAGTGTTCAAATACTTTTTTTTGTTCCGTTCAAATACATTTTTTGCATTCGCATTTATATTATTTTAACATAACTTTTGTGGGTTTGATTCTATAAACCTTAAAATACACCTACTAGTTCACCATGAGGTATGTAATTATTTATTTTAGGCCTCCTAAAGATCGTAGCCTCATGTTGTAATTTATTTAATAAATTTAGTGTGTTCAAATACTTTTTTTGTTCACTGTATATATATATATTATATAACACCTTTGGTTAGCTTCCGCCCAAATTGTTCATTCTGACGAAGGTCACGCTTTTCACTCCACCTTAGACCTACAGTTTAACGTGGAATCCGAACCACGCCCCATCAGCAGCCCAGCGTCTTAACCACTAGGCCTCCTAGGGTACCATTTATCTACCAGCCACTTTTCTTTATTGTGTAGAAGGATGAACAGCTGGGTTTTGCTGCGCGTCGGCTGCCGTCGGGTCTCGAACCCGGGGCCGATGGATTCGTAGTCAGCGACGCTAACCACTACACCACCGAGGCGCATTCTTAATCAACAGTAAATTAAGAATTTTTTTGCTTAAAAAAAACATATATATATATTATTATTATTATTATATTAGTGCCTACTAACCTGGAAACCATTCTTCAGTGGGGTTAATGAGAGTAAATCCATCTAACAGTCTGAAGTTCGATGCGCTACTGCCTTCCCCCGACTGAATTTCTTCAAGGAAATTTTCCCAACGCTTCCCAAAACTTTCTCAACAGACAAGTCTGGATATATTTCTTGGAGATTAACGACGGGTGACGCAATACTCTTGGTTGCATTCGATTTTAAAGTCTAAATAAAAAGGAAATCGATAGTTAAATGTTACAAACATTTGTTTTAGAAGCGTAGCCTAACAATATTTCCAATTCGATTCAACTTCAGATGAACTGAACCCGGAGAAAACTGCTTTGCCAACAGAAAACGAGTCGTGATGAGTTCGGTTCTTAATCAACAGTAAATTAAGAATTTTTGCTTAAGAAAACACATACATACATACATATATATATACACACACAGGTCTAAAAGTCCCTCTCTATTTTGTGGAAATAATAGTATTTTAGGATAAAAACGTAGTAATATTAGATGTATATTTATTTATCAAGCTTAGGTCTAAAATTCGACGTGAGCACAGTCAGTCTCTGCAAATCTCAACTCTGTCCACTGCATTGCGGAACACATTCTCAAGCATCTCTCGGGTTATTTAGCGACTGCCACGACAATGCGAGTTCGCAGATCCTGCAGGTCTGTCACTCATTTTGTAAACTTCAGACTTTATAAAGCCCCACGCAAGAAGTAAAAAGTTCGGAATGGTATTAAATCCAGAGATCGTGCTGCTCAGGGCCTGTTTCCACCACGTCCAATCCAGCGATTTGGTAAGAGCTCATCAAGGTACGCCCGAACGATGTTTGCATAGTGACATGGAGCTCCATCTTGTTGGAAGACAACAGTGTCGAGAATGCCATCTGAACGAAGCTGGGGTTCAAGAAACTGCTGAAGCATGTCAAGATAAATTGGTCCTGTTACCGTAGCTTCTGCAAAGAAAAAAAGGCTCATAAACCTTCGATCTTGTCATACCCAACCAGACTAACTTTAGGAGAATCTCTCTCCTATTCGTACAACTCGGCTGGTTTTTCACTAGCCCAGATACGGCAATTATGTCGATTAACCTTCCGCATGTGTGGCATGTCGCCTCATCGCTGAAGAGAACGTGGTTTCGGTATGAATTTTTTCAGTCAATTCTGGGCACATGGCGGCTCGTCTTGGATAATCCTCTGGTGTAACTCATTTAGCACTTTAATATACACTGAGCGGCAGAAAAAATCGGCATTTTAATTGGACTCCTCCAAAAGCAACCCTCTCCGTAAAAGTGCACATGGCGGCTCGTCTTGGATAATCCTCTGGTGTAACTCATTTAGCACTTTAATATACACTGAGTGGCAGAAAAAATCGGCATTTCAATTGGACTCCTCCAAAAGCAACCCTCTCCGTAAAAGTGCACGAGGCGAATCTTTCTCCTGTTCTTCACACTCTTTCCCGTCCATCGGATGTTCGAAGATTAAATCTTGATTCGTCCGTGAATAACTCGTCCCCATTGGACCATAGTCCAATTGACATGCTCACGAGCAAACGTAAGACGAGCATTGCGGTGGTGTGGGAGCAATTTCGAGCCATTGCTGGGCGTCTAGCATGTGAGCCACTTTCCGTAAGTCTCCTTCTAACGGTTCGCTCCAATACACTGACGTCTCGAGACCTTTCCAGATCATTGCGGACGTTTGTGGCAGTCAAGCGACGATCTCGCAAAACACTCAAGACAATGAAACGATCGTCACGGGCAGATGTGCAGCGCGACCTTCCAGATCCTGGTCTTCGGTGTACTCTCCTGTATCCACATAACGTTGGTAGACACGTCGAACCGTTCTTGGAATTCCTAGCGCATCGGCGACATAACGCTGGCTCCGACCATCTTCGATTAGGGCGACAACTCTTGCGACGTTCATGGCACTCAAATCCATTGTAAATGTCCAATTCTGAAACCCTAAAGAATTAGAAGTCTATCCGTTATTAAACGCAAATGCCTACTCCCACTAGTGGAAGAAAAAAGTGGCACTAGCAGCCTAAGAGTAACTAAATGTCACTGTCGAATTCTTAAAGAAATCGAAAATTCATTACAGCTAGTGTGTTCGCAGCTGACGTTGTTGTCTCGTATTTGGTTGCCTCATAGACTATTTTGGATTTTTAAAACTTTTATAAACAGAAGCTTGCCCACTTTTTTGTTTTTCACGATATTCCAAGTGGGCCGATTTTTCTGCTGCTTAGTGTATAACTTTTCTTTTTAATGTTCATTTTAAAATTCTTAAAACAGTCGCTTTTGGTATGCTCAGTCTACGTGATGCTGTGCAAGTTGACATTCTAAGATTTGTTTTAAAGGCATCTCTTACCAACTCGACATTTTCCTGAGAGGTACCTGGACGTCCAGATCTTCCCTATCATGAACAGATCCTGTTCTTTTAAATTTATTGACCAGCTCGCGAATTGCTTTGTCTGGTTTGTGAAATCAAATTTTGAATTTATCTTGAATTTCTTTGCACTTCTTCCCTTAGATACGTAGTGTTACTACTTTCACACGTTCTTGTACATCCATCATCATCTATGGCCTAAAGTTAGAAAATAAAATAGAAATATAATTATTTCAGCAAAATAGATCGGGACTTTTGGACCACCCTGTAGGCGCATATATATATATATATATATATATATATATAATATATATATATATATATATATATATATATATATATATATATATATATATATATAATCTTAGCCCGGAAATAGTGTTTGTTTTCAAAAATTATCCTACTCCACATACGTCTGAAAGGTTTTTAACCTCTAATTCTACCCACACCTAAACAAACAAAAAGAGAAGACATTCTCTTACTTTGTCACCTTTCAGTGCCAGCTTCAACTGCAATTTGTCAGAAGAAACCAGAAGCGTGCAATGATGGTAAGAGCAAAGTCTCCCTAGTTTTGCTGCAGTGCCCGAGACCTTCAAATAATATTTAAATTACTACTTAAAACACTAACTATTTAAAATCTCTCCTATTTAACTATCGCTTCTTTGGATTGTAATATCTCTCTCTCACACACACACACTTTTTTTTTCCCTCCAAAAATTATATCAGGCTCAGCAGATGAGTAATTTCTTGAATATCAAAAATTATGCTATTATACATTCTACATTCCTATGATAAAAACATTCACTTTTTGGTAAATTATTTCATATTAACTTGTGCAGAACTACTGTTGCACATTATGATGAAGTTTACAAAACAATCTTTATTTCTTATCATTTTTGATATATTAACAATTTCTCTGAAAAACATTCAAAGATGGTGTGGGGCTAAAATGAGATTAGATATAACAATATGTTTACAATATTTGCGATACTTTAACCCTTTCATGCCCGATTTAAATGATGATTCCTGCCAAAAACAAACTCGCGTTATTCTCCATAAGAACTAAAATCACAAAACTTTATGGTCGCATTTGCGGCCATAGTGCATGAAAGGGTTAAAACAAAGTCTTAAAGTTTTAATAAGTACTGTGGCCATTTTGAATCTTCTTTTGAAATCCTTATTTTTGCATTGAAAAATACCACACTTCAAGAAATGTATTCTATTATTCAATTGACTTCATATCAGGGTTGGCAAAAACCCAAAAACCAAGCAAAAACTCTACTGGTTTTTTGCCAACCCTGCTTCATATAAAAACTAATAAAATATAGAGCGAGTTTTCATTACATTCGTAAAATGAACCAACTCAGTCTAAAAGACAATTCTATATAAAATTTGAAAATAAAAAAGATAATATTTATTATTCAAAATTAAGTTACGAGATTATTTTTAAGTCAATATCATTTTATTGAAAACAGTGAGATAAGGAATCTCTTATCAGGTAACAAATAATCATATAAACTAACCAATTATTTATTGACATAATAAAGTAATACATCATATTTGTTTTACTCAGATTCTGATGTCTTAAACAACATTGTGAAAATTATTGGGGTAACAAGCTCAGGGCTGTGGAGTCGGAGTCGTGGAGTCAGTCAATTTTGAGTGGAGTCGGAGTCGGTGCAAATCCTTCAATTATAACCATAGCAGCCTAGCTCAATTTTAGGAATAAAATAGATTTAACTTAATGTTTTAATATATAATATATAAATAATATATAAATAATATATAAATATAGTTGCTTATAATTAATAAGGATTATAATTAATTAATTAACAATAAGGAAATTTAAAAATTTTGTACTAGCAACCCTAAATCTTTTTCAGATTTTTAGATTTCAATTTGATAATTTTGATAAGCATCACTGAAAGAAGATTTAATGGAAGCAATCCTTTTTTTAAGAACAAATTCAGTTTAGGTTAGTACATTTTGTTACGGATGTTTATAATAATACAAAAACATCTTATTAATTTACTAAACCAATAATAATCTTATTTTGTTTAAGTTTCAATCAGTTTGTATTTTGGATTTATTGTAATTTTTGAATAAAGAGAAAAAAAGCCATTAAGGCATAGTTACAGCCACTAAGTAACCTGATGAGTCATGTGGTGGTGACGAAATGCCTTGTTTATGAATCTCCATTGGCCTAATAAAGCTAATCGTAATCAATTTGGCCTTAACATTCCGTCGGAGTCGTAATTATACAATTCAGATTTCTGGAGTCGGAGTCAGAGTGTTAACATTTTTGGAGTTGGAGTTGGAGTTGGCAAATTTTATCACCGACTCCACAGCCCTGATTACAAGCTACACCAAGTTCCCCTTTGTTTTCACTCCTGGATGGACAGATAGACACGAGCAATCCAGTCTGACCCCCTCCAAATCTTTTGGTCAGGGACATAAAAATGTTTGAAGATACGCAAATCATTAAACCATGTATGTATATATGGTTAAAAGCACTTAAAAGCAAAAGAAACATGGTATTGGTGTATAGATTAAAGGAAGTCTTGGTAAACTGAAAGTGCTGTTAATATTTGCACTACATAACAAAGTACAATGGAAGCATAAAATTTTAAATTCCTTCCCCTTAACACTTCATACTCAATTTCAGGAACCCAAAATGCGAGGCTTTTCTCCTGATTTTGCCTCTATACCAATTCCCAATAGGGGTGATTATTGCCCGCTAGTGGGCATTTGTGTAAAGTTTAAGGGGGACATTGAGAATAAAAGGGGGTGCTAGGAGAAAGAACTGAATGAAACAAACTTAATAATTAACCCCATTGTAGCAATTGCAAGGTGATATAAAATTAAACAACAATAAAGAATATCACTGTAGGTATTTATTGTAGTGTGATTATTTTTCAAATGCAGTTGCATTCACTAATCATCATATTGTTTGCTAAGTTTTATATCCATGAAAGGAACATTCCAAAATTCTGTGTGGTGAAAGGGGACAGTGGCTTCAAAAAAGTTGGGAACCACTGCTCTATACCTTCCCTGAAGAGTGCTTAATTTAAAGAGTTTTTTATATTTTTTACTTCGACACTTTTATTAGATAATAGTGTTACCTGGCCTTAGAATAAAATTTACTGCAGTATACCTTTACCTTCTTCAAAAAGAAAAAGCTCTTGCAAATTGTAGAGTATAACCCAGTAGAAACAAAATAGCACCCTTATTCAAACCAGTCACTCAATTTTCACAGACAACCCTTATTAAAAACCCTATTACAGACACTTCTTACAAGTTGAAAACCTGGTCCCACCTTAAATCCATTTCCAATGACAATATCATCCTTCGTGTTAATATCAGCAGGAATGCTGAAATCTCTCTTGAGGGCATTACAGATAAGTTCCAGGTTACATCGACGATTGTACCTTGTAGATAATATAATTAATTTCAGTAAAAATGTCTACTGTATCTACTCTACAGTTACTAGAGTTTTAAAACTAAATGCTTTTAAGGTGACAGGCTTCATTAAAGATGTAGCTGGCACAGGAGCAATCTAAAACCAGTTTCAGCAACTCCCTACTTCTCAGTTTTTGACACCCAATAACTTTTGAAGAGGATCATGTAAAGCAGTGGTTCCCAACCGGTTTTGGCTTATGGCCCCCCTTAGGAACCTTATTTTTTCCTGTGGCCCCCATAAGCATTATTTTCAGTAGGTAATATGCAGATTTAACTCTATTTTACAAAATAACATTTTCCTGTGGCCCCCTTCAAATGTGCCATGGCCCCCGGTTGGGAAACACTGATGTAAAGCACCTTCCAAAAGGTGGCTTCCATTGAACTTAACAAATGTTGATTTACATATGAAATTATGTTATGTTTCAGACCAACAAAGACCCTTGGAACCACTCATGGCTGGTCTACCTAACTGTGTTTGTAATTATGAGATAGAATAAAAAAGTCACAAGTTTACTTAAATTAGGACACCTTTCTAAGTAACCAATTATTTATAATACTTTTGTTATAAATGTTATAAATTAGGCATTTATTACAAAATCATAATATTTATGGTCTCAAATGTATACCTACCTAATCCATCTAAATCTGATAAGAGAAAGGATTTTGTAAATAGGAAAACAGTGAAGTAGCAAGTAGTTATGATCATGCAGAGAATTGGTATAGTAAGAGAATCTTGACAAAAGGAATTTCCATTAAACATATAAGCTGTATGAAAAGTAGTGATAGAAGGACAGAATGAGTGAATACAAAATTAAAGAGGTAGATGTAATGTGGTTGTCAAAATAAAATAATGGGATGAAAAGGGGAGTTGATAGGTGCTGGTTATTTTAAATACATCAAAGACAAAACTATTTTCATCAGACAGGCTATGAGTGGCTACAGGAATCTGATGGTTGAAAGTCATCTGCAAATTTTTTTTTTTTTTTTTCCACACGAGAGATAATGTATATAGATGACTTGAGGAAAGTTTTAAAATGTTTGTAGATAGATAGATCACTGACTTTTAGCCATCCATTTGTGTACTATACTGTAAATGTTTGTTGCAAATTAAACTGCTCAAAGTGAGAGAAAAAAATTGGGTCTAGTTCCCATGAGTGTCATAATTTATTAACCAAATTCTCATTGCTCAATATATTTGTAAAATAAGTGGCCTACTATTGAGGAATTAGGCATATATATATATATATATATTTTTTTTTTTTTAGGAAGAACCGATTCGCCTCTATTTAAAGGGCATATCTCAGCAGAAAAACAAAGAAAAAGTGAGAGGAAAGACAGAGGAAAAAGAAAGGGTGGAGGGGACAGTCGAAGTGGAAAAGACCAAGGATGACAAGGACTGCAGGGTCGAGCCCCATCATCCTTGGGTGCTAGGGCCGGGAGGGCGCACGTGAAACCTCCAGGAACAAGCACGTACAAACGAGCACAAAGAGCACTCAAGAGCACGAGCTTAGAACCCCTTGCGGGGTTATATATATATATATTTTTTTTTTCTCGAAAGTAACATGTGAAAAATATTTATGATAATAAAACAACGAAGGAAAGGAAGCAGAGTGATGCTCAAGTGCTTTCATCTAATGACATCCTCAGGAACACTGTTATAAATAAATGTACATAGATATATATATTACAAATAAATATATATATATATATATATATATATATGTGAAAATTATTTCACGAAAGTAACACGTGAAAAATATTTATGATGAATAAAACCACGAAGGAAAGGAAACACAAAATGGTGCTCAAGCGCTTTCGTCTAATGACATCCTCATCCTGAGGATGTCATTAGACGAAAGCGCTTGAGCACCATTTTGTGTTTCCTTTCCTTCGTGGTTTTATTCATCATATATATATATATATATATATATATATATATGTGTGTGTGTGTGTGTGTGTGTGTACAGGGTGTCCCATAAGTCCGGCATCATAGGAAAAATAATAAAAAAAAGGCAAAACAAAAGCTTTTATTTACAGAATGTGCTCAATATGTCCATCATTGTTTTCAATACACAAATTCAGACATGATACCCAGTCAGCAAGCATACGGTGAATGATGTCAGGAGTAATGGTGTTACATGCCCCAATAATGCGCTGCCGCAAATGTTCAACACTCCTAATTTTCTCTGCGTATACCAGCGCTTTCAAGTGGCCCCAGAGATAAAAATCTAGTGGCATGAGATCCGGGCTTCTAGCTGGCCACTCCACATGCCCTCAGCATCCTATCCAATGACCAGAGAATTGTTGGTACAGGTATTCCCTTACTTGGGTGCTGTAATGTGCAGGAGCGCCATCTTGCTGGAACCATGTTGGGAAATTTCCTTCTTTGTTCAAGACACTGGGAAATGCTTCTTCCTTGAGCATACGTAGGTAGGTGCCTCCAGTGACATGTTCATCGAAAAAGAGGGGGCCTATGATGCAATCCTTCCAAATGCCACACCATACCATCACCCGAGATGCATCTTGTTCTTTGAAGAGGTATACCAGTGAGGGTTGTTTTGAGACCAGTAGCGGGTGTTCTGTCGATTTACCTCACCATTTCGATAAAAACACTTGTCACTGAACAGAATGGTGGATGGGAAATTGGCATCCCAAGCATATGAATTATGGTTTGTAGAAATAGAAAAATATGAATTTCTCCTATGATGCTGGACTTATGGGACACCCTGTGTATATATATAGTAAATAAAGAAATAAAAATTGTGGGAGGAGCATACACATTTGTAAGGAAAACTACCAATTTTAGCACTTTGCCCGAATTCAACACAAGCTCAAATGGATTGTTTACAACCAATTTTATAGTAATGCCTAAATGATATATACGGTAGATCACAAAAAAATAAAAATAAAGAAAAAAATAAAAATTGAAAAATAAAAATTGTAAGAGGAGCATACAAATTTATAAGGGAGCATTACCAAAGGTTTAACACTCTGCCCTTCTTGTTTAAATCTGTTCTGAATGAATTAAAACAACAGGATCGAGTTGAAAAAGACCTTTGCTCATGTTAAAGTTATTTGTAAGTTGGATAATAGCAGACTCAAGAATATTTCTATTAACAATGTTGCTAGAGTGAAACAAAACTGAAGCATTATTCCAATCAATAAAATGGAATAACACTGATAAATGGACAAAAAGGGCACTGGATGACTGTCCCGTTCTAATGGAATATTGATGCTATTTTACATGCCTGTGCAAATCCTTTCCCATCTGACCAATGTAAAAGGAATCACATTGTTTACACCCAATTTTATAAATAATGCCTGAATTATTGGTAGGGCTATTTTTTACTATGATATTTTTCACAATTTTATTGTTATATGAAAATAGTACATTAATATCCAAAAGTTTAAGTACATTAGCAATGCCTAAAAAGTCAGGGAAAAATGGAAGTACTAAAATATTCTTTGACAAAGTGCGACTTATTATTCACATGATAGAAGGTTCATTTTGCCTTGTTAAGACAAGATTCCATAAACGCAGGTGGGTAGCACAGATCACTTCAATACCATTGATTTTTCCCAATTCAGCATCGATGTATTCCAGACTGGTGATCCTAAGAGCATGGAGAAACATTGAAGAAAATATGGCCTTCTTAATGGGGGTGTCATGTCCAGAGTAAAAGTGTACGTAGGACAAAGCGTTTGTTTTTTCCCGATAGATACTAAACTTAAAACCTGGGCTTTCCCTATGTACATGCACATCCAAAAACGGGATTGAATTGTCTTGTTCCACTTCTAAAGTAAACTTAATGGAGGGAACTTGATCATTTTAACTGAAGGAGGAAGTCATCCAGGTCACAATTCATGGGCCAGATACACAAAATATCGTCAACGTACTGCAACCATGGGATGCCAACCCCCAGGATTCTCAGAATGTAAGTAATTTCGAAAAACTCCATATAAATATTGGAGACAAGGGGCAACAAGGGGTTGCCCATGGTCATCCCAAAAACCTGTTGATAATACTCGCTATTGAAAGTGAATTTACAGTCTTTGATGCAAAGCTTAAGTTCCAAAACGATGTGTGCAGGTAGTGGCAGGTCGTACTTATGTAATTCTTGGGAGAGAAAATCAAGCATATTGTCAATCAGTACTTTTGTAAACAATGAACAAACGTCAAAACTATCAATGTATCATTGGTTTCAGTGCGTACATTATTCAATTTTTCAGTAAGATCCGTGGAATTTTTTACATATGAATCAGAGATAGTTCAGAGAATGGGGGACAAGACTTTGACAAGCCATTTGGAGAGTTTATAGGTAATAGAGCCCACCGAGCTAATAATAGGGTGCATAGGTTTGCGAGTTTTAATAAGACCATAAAAGTAGGGAAGAGAAGGTGAAGTGGGCATGAAAAGCGGAATTAAGTCCTTATGATCTTTGAGAATGTGTTTCAAGCCACTATTGAATGATTTGATGACGTTATCCTCCTGGTTCTTCCTAAGTTTTCTGTATGTGGCGGGGTCCTGGAGCAGCTCATTCATCTTTCTAATGTAGTCCACTTTGTCCATAATAACTATGGTGTTAGCCTTGTCTGCTTTAGTAATATGGAGCTCATCTTTTTTTAATTGTGAGAGGCTATTGCGAAAACATTTAGGAAAGTTATCTTCGTGAGTAATATTCGTAGCACTATAAACAAGGACTTTAACTATGTTAACAATAAAAAAGGACATACCAAATCCAAGGGCACTTTTTGCATTGTCACTAATGTTTTTCGAAGAAAGGTTCAAAACACATTTTGAGCTTACTTCTTTACTCCACTGACTATTTTGAATGAGACTTTTAGTTTTACAATCCAAAATGTTATGAAGTGAAGAAGTTCTCCGACACAACTTGTAAATTTCATCAAACAAAGGTTGGATCCATGGTTGGGGAATAATGGTCACAAAATTACATTTGGCAATGCGTAAATTTTTGAAGGCGGACCACTCATTTTGTCTGGTGACTTAAATGTGTTTCTTTGAAATTAATCTGCTGAAGTTGTTGAACAGATGGTCATCAATTTGTCTGAGGCGAATCAAAAGGAGGGACTTGGGAAGGACCTGCTCCTCTAGACAATTAGTAAGAAGCTTTCATTGGATACGAATTGCATGCCCCTTCATTAATGTAGAAGAAACCACGGACACAAACGGAATAATGCTTCAGTTTTGTTTCACTCTAGCAACATTGTTAATAGAAATATTCTTGAGTCTGCTATTATTCAACTTACAAATAACTAACATGAGCAAAGGTCTTTTTCAACTCAATCCTGTTGTTTTGAATTCATTCAGAATAGATTTAAACAAGAAGGGCAGAGTGCTAAATCTTTGGTAATGCTCCCTTATAAATTTGTATGCTCCTCTTACAATTTTTGTTTTTCAATTTATTATTTTCATTTTTATTTCTTTATTTTTATTGTGACCTATATATCATTTAGGCATTATCTATAAAATTGGTTGTAAACAATCCATTTGAGCTTGTGTTGAATTCAGACAAAGTGCTAAAATTGGTAGTTTTCCTTACAAATGTGTATGCTCCTCCCACAATTTTTATTTCTTTACTTACTATATATATATATATATATATATATATATATATATATTGTAACCTATGGGTATATAGTCTTGTACTCTTTATTTACTTTAGTGTTCCTGAGGATGTCATTAGACAAAAGCGCTTGAGAACCACTCTGTTTCCTTTCCTTCATGGTTTTATTCATCATATATATATATATATATATATATATATATATATATATATGTATATTAGTGTCTAATTTATGGTGTAATTGTAGGCTGCTTTAAAATATACCTTAAAACATAATACAAGATAATACTCTAAAATTAATTCAAATCTTTCTGTGATTCATCTGCAAAAATTCAAAATAATAAAACTCTTTCCTCATAGACATAAGTACTGTATTGTAAAAAATACTGACAGTCAACTTTGAAAAAAAAAAGACCAAACCAAAGCTATTGTGAAAATTATAAGGTACAGTTCTGATATTAGAGCAACAGAATAGTTTTCTTTAGACATACAGAAGTGTACCTAAGAGCAAAGTGTAGCATTACTCGCTGTTGATTATAGTAAGTGAAAATCAATCATCATTAACATTTAGAGAGCATATAATTTTATTATTATTTGCTTTTATACTACATGATACAATTTTGAAAAAACCTAGTTTGCTGGTTTTTTGTGAAAAAATGAAAAACCTGGGTGGGTTGGGCTTTCAAAAACGTGGGTTTTTCGCCAACCCTGATTGTGATGGGGGATGGGACTTGGGTACACCACTTTCAACCTGAAACAAAATGCCAATTCATGGAGTGGCATCACGCAGACTCCCCATGCAAGAAAAAGTTCAAAATGGCTCCCTCTGCAGGAAAGGTTATGGCACCATCTTCTGGGACATAAAAGGGGTGATTCTGGTGGACATTTATGAAGAAAGGACAAACAATCAACTCCGAGGCATATATTGCTACCCGACAGACTCCAGAGGTGTATAAAACAAGTTCGACTAGAGAGAAAACTGGAAGACATCCTTCTTTTGCATGATAACACAAGCCCACACAACAGTTTGTGAACAAGAGGCCATCACAAAAATGTGCTCGACTGTGTTACCCCACCCTCCATACAGACTGGATCTGGAAACTTCAGACTTCCATATGTTTGGGCCAATGAAGGAAGTCTCAGTGATGATGAGGTTGTTGAGGTGGTTAAGAAAGAGGTGGCTCCAGCAGAACCCAGTGGACTTCTGCCAGCAAGGAATAAAGGCCCTTGTTTTGAGGTGGAGGAAAGCCATAGAAAAGGATGGAGACTGTGGAAAAAAAAAACTTGTATATTGGTGTCTGAGCTGTGTGAAAGAAGGGCAGTGGAGTAGTAGGTGTTCTACAGACTCTGTTGGGTAGTGGCATCTGGGGCATTTGGGGCATTTGGGGTTGGGTGTTTGGTTGATGCAGTGTTTGTACAGCTGCAGGGATGGAATGTGTTACACACATGTTTCTGGGGAGGAGGGTCTCAGAAGGGTCAATGTCAGGTGGAATTGTGTTTCGTGTTTAGTATTGAGTTTGGGGGGGCAGTTTGTTAAGGCTTGTTGTCAGTTGAATACAGGCGGCGGTGGCGGAAGGCCAGAGTACATTTCTTGTTTCTAGCTGGTGGTTCTAGTTCTGTTATGTGTTGGCATGGGTGTGAAGGTGAAATCGATTTTGCATAGAACCATATTCCTATCATGTTTAGATAGTAGTTGATGGGCAGAATTTTTGTTTCTGTATGGAGATGGTCTATGTTCGTGGCACAGGTACAGCCTGTGATGGCTCCAAGTGCTTTGTTTTGTGTGGTTTGGAGTTTTTTGAGGTTAGTGCCAGATGGTGGTGGAAACCATGCAGTTGAAATGTAGTTCATTGTTGTGTGAATGAATTATATATTTATAGAGTGGTTAGGGTTTCTTTGTGTTGGCTGAAGGTTGTGCCTATGAGTGCTTTTAGTATATTGAGTTAGTTTGTTGCTTTTGTGTTGATTTTGGTGATGTGGGGAAAGAATGTCATGCGTGTGTCATGTGACTCCAAGAATGGTAGGTGTTTTGTTAAGGGGAAGGGGTTGACTTACAAGTACCCAACAATCACCCTTGCTTGTTTCATGTTTTTACACACACAAACACACACACACCTCAATCCACAAGTAGCACCAATAGTAAGCCACCTTTTTTACCACTTAGGTTAAACTTTGTAAATAAGTTACCCTCATGCAGAATTATTCCATTTTATACCCTCTTTCCACAGCTCTGGAATTAGGCTAATAACTTACCTTTCTCTAGATGTAAAGAAAGTACAGTTTAAGTTGCCATCATCATGATAAACTGTTCCACCCCCACTGTTTCTTCTCACTACAGGAACTCCAGCACTTTCCAAATACTCAAGATTAGCTTCCAAATAAGGATTCTGATGTCTGCCAATAACAACACAAGGCGAGTTCCTCCATAATAAGAGGACATGTCTCTTGCTGAAATTCCAGTTCTTGTAAAGCCAGTCTTCAAAGGCTAAATTAGAATAAACATCCATTGACTGGGAAATGAAAACTACTCTTCCAGGATTTTCTTTCGTGTTTGAAATGCTGGAGGAGTAATTGCGCTTAACTTTAAGCAAACTACTACCAACACCATTTGCTCTCAAGACTTTGGAAAACATTTTGCTCATTAAAAAGTTAAACCTAAATATAATAGCAACTTTTTACAGTAATTACAGTTAGTTTTTCTTTTATAAAGAGCAAACTAACAAAGCCCTTTCAAACACTGCTGATACAAGATGATCGTGTTCAGATGGAGTCTGATGAATCCACTTGCAGTTCTGGGATGTGTTTTTCAGCTGCACAGAATTTATGAAACTCATAGATGACATTTAGTAAAAGTACACTCAAGTTAAAAACTGTAAAAATAAAATTTAGTAGTGTTAAAATCCAATGTCTAAAGTATACTTATATTAATTGAGGGACACTACCATATGCTACACCTAACTTTAAAGCAGGCCTAGTTAAATAGCATACCTACATACACTATCCTAAGATATAGTATACAGTACAGTACCTATTATACCTAAATTGTTTTAATATTTTCATTAGGTAGGTAAAGGAACTGTACCGTATTGATTTGTCCCTTATTCCTACCTCACACTCTTATCCTAGGGTGCTTGGTCCACAAATATTAAAATTTAATCAAGTAATCAAAAGCTCAGACTTAGTAGTAGTAGTTTCACTATATACTGTATTGCATAGCTTCATGTAAGGTTAGGTAAAAAAATCAACACAAATACACATTAATTTCAACAACAGAGCCTACAGTAAATTCATCAAGCGTCACAAATCCTAGTTACCTTATCTCCTACAAGTGTAAGTGCTATTATATTAAAGTATACATTAGTGTTCCATCTAGTGAAAAGGGACTGAACATTTCGAAAGATACAAATGTCAAAATATGATCAACTCAGAAATCATGATAAAGTTAACATTTTAGGTGCCTTTTCAATACAGAATTAGAAAAAAACTAATTACAAGCAAATTACCATAATTAAAAATAAATACCATTATTTAACTGGCCTAGGCACTCTGAGGAAGTTGTTCTCAAAATGTTCATTTGGAAAATCTGATTTGCAAAACATTTCATCCTTCTCAGTCTAAGTTCAGTCCTTTCAATTTATAATTAGGATTAGTATCATTGGAATAAAATTCTTCTAGTAAATGTAGGCCCTTATTTCAGTAAGTAATCCTAAGCTACACTTTACAGACCTATAAATTAAATCTAGTCTACAGATCACCTTGAAAGTAGCTTGCATCAAAAATGGTTCATTCCAGATGAGGAAAAAAAAACCATTTTAACCTGTACCGTAGTATTTTTATTTTTAATTTTATAAGCCATATTATATATATATTTTGATATATATATATATATATATATATATATATATATATATATATATATATATATACACATACGGTGTGTGTGTGTATACCGGTATATATATATATATATACCATATATGCAGAGTTTGGAATTGAACTTACTTTCTTCATTTCTGAGCCAGATTATCTACATTACTGAAAACAAGAACTTTTGAAGTGTAGGTCCTATTTAAAAATGAAAATTCAGGTGAAAACCTATTAGCTAGGGCCTACCATACTCCTGAAACTAAGCTTTACTGTAGATATTGTACACTGAATGGAGAAGGTTATCTTTTAACCCTTGTCTAACCATTATAAAAAATTGTACTAAGTAAAACTATCTCTAAATGCTTTATCTTCCTCATCTTGTTACTCAACTTTTTATATTTAGCTACTATGGAAATTAAGGTTCATTCATTATTCATTCATTCATTAAAACTGAGTAGCCTAATATTGTAATGAAGTGGTACGACTTCAAAGACTGCAAACCTAATACCTACTGGTAATGAAAATGAAGCAATTCATTTGGAAATTTCACTCCTGTTGGCGTAAAGATTGGTATATTTAATAAAAAAAAAAAAATCAGCATGTTATGGTATGAATTTTAAAGCAGTCAAATTTTTTGAAATATACAGTAACAACATGTTTAGAACTATTTAGTAATTTCTATTTACAAATTTTTTTTAAATAATGCAAAAGGCCATTGAACGCATTTCACACCAATTCAGAGCTACAGCACAATTTCTAGACAGTTCACACTGTGTTAACTTATTGTTTTATAGCCAGTTTAATTTACCATTACCAAATTAATCATCTCTACTGTATTCAACTAAGTATTAGATTACATTTGGGAAACACGAAGCCACTCTGATCTATTGAGGTTATAAAAGTCAGATAAATGATCTAGAGCTACCTATATTTTATGATTAAATTTTGCAAAATAGCAGTTTCAAGTCAACTAGTTATCCATAAACCATGGGGTTGGCCTGATTGGACCCAACCCCATTGTCCCTGGTGGGGTTTTCAGAAAAAAAACCACCTTAAAAAACCCAATAAAACCTCTGCAACTAGGGTTTTTTGAGTTTTTTCAAAATAAATCAATGAGTCACTAATAAAATAATGTACCAGTAATAGATTAATTTGATTGCACAGTACTCATTACCAAAATATGGATCAATAAAAGATTCCACAGTCACAACTTGACTGAGATATTACAAATATTAATTACTTAAGCATTTTATTTTCAAACAAAACATATACCTAACTGCCCAATGAAAATACAACTCATGGTAAATAGTTTTTAAAATAAGCTCTGTTATTTAGCTCTATTCTTATACTATTTTGGCCAATGAAAATATGAAGAGCCTGAAAAAACACAGGTAGGTTGGGTTTTTTCAATAAAACCCAGATTTTACCAACCCCAATAAGCTATTTACAAAGCTACTGAAGTAACCTACATGCTCCACAATTACTCAATATTAAATAATTAAGATTTTAATTCATATATGAAATATTACTGAATCCACTGTAGTTATGCCAAAATTAAGGCAAAGATAAGCACTATTCAATTTAAGATTTTGATTTACTCTCTTTGAAAGAATGGAGACTGTTTAAAAACAGACTTCATTATCCTACTAGGTTTATAACGGTTTTAACAAAAAGCCCTTTTACTCTCAAAAGATAAACCAAAATCTTCAATTGAAAAATGCAAAAAACTTTTTTTTTCTACGTGAAGGTCAAAATATGAAAATAAAAACCCACTCTAATAGACAAGAGTTTATTTCCACTCTGTCTATTAGAGTGGGTTTTTATTTTCATATCTTCAATTGAAAATTGTCCAATTTATTAAGCCTTGGGTCAAAATGGCATATACTAGGCCAAGTCAGTTAGATATTTATAGACTAATTATATTTAAATATGGGCCAAGTTGGTCAAGAAAGTGGGGGTCCAAACTGATTCTTAGACTGAAATGACCTTAGCAAACAATTACAAACCTCTACTGTATCAACTACATAGGGCTCATTCCATGACAAATCATGCAAAAAGAAAAAGTGCACCACACCCTCATAGATTTTGCTTAAATTTGGTTTATAGAATGGTCTATGCTACTAAGTACCAAATTTCAAATATTAGCTCAATCGGAGTTATGGTTCAAAAGTTATGCTCCCCCCTTTGGGGGGGGGGGGGGGGGCAAACACTGGAAATTTTCAAACCACCATAACTCAGTCCCTAATTGACATAGAACCAGGGTTGGCAAAAACCCAACTGGTTTTTTGCCAACCCTGCATAGAACAATGATTTAAAGTGTGTATGAAAGGAAATTGCACACACAACAAATTAGCATAAGCAAAAAAAATGGCTAAAATTAACAGAAAAAAAAGTTATGACTTTCATTTGAAGGGGTCCTGCCCCCCCCTAAATTACAGTTTTTTTTAAATTTTCATATACAGGGTGTCCCAGGAGGAAATGTCAAGAATGCACCATTTCACTCTTTGGGTATTTCTAAGTAGAAAGTATTATATCGATATGGGTCTGATTCCCAACCATTACGAGATACAGGCCTCTACATTTGGGTAATTAAAACATAATAAAAAGGCGATCTTAGATACTATTTAATGACACTTGTGGTTTACAAAACGTACAAACATACAATACACTATTGCACTTATTGCAGAATGGTTTCAGTGACCCCCTCCTTCTTCAATGCACGCGGCGAGCCTCGATCCATCGAGTCTTGCCAAGGAAAATGCAGAAGTTCATTTCTCTGGTTTATGAACGCATCCTGTATACGTGCAACCAACTGCTCCTTAGTTTCGGGCTTACCCCGCTGATAAACGTTACTCTTCAAGAACCCCGAGACAAAAAAATCTAGCGGAGATAAGTCAGGCGAACAAGGGAGCCATGCCACAGGTCCTCCACGTCCAATCCACCTTCCCGGAAACCGCTGATTTAAGTATGTAGTAACCTCCCTGCCGTAGTGAGGTGGTGCTCCATTGTGTTGCATCCACATCCATTGTCTGAATGCAAGAGGTACATCTGCACAGTTGCCAATGTATCATTAAATGTCATTGAATATTATCTAAGATCGGCTTTTTATTATGTTTTAGTTACCCAAATGTAGAGGTCTGTATCTCGGTAACAGTTGGGAATCAGGCATATGTCGATATAATACTTTCTACTTAGAAATACCCAGAGTCAAATGGTGCATTCTTGACATTTCCTTCTGGGACACCCTGTATACAAAAATGAGTTTCAACCTTATTCTATCAATATATGAAAAGAAATATATGTGTATTTGCATATAAAATATGTATTTACAGATTTGAAAATGACTACTTTCACTTGAGAGAGAATAATTTCTAACAAACTGTTCAACATTCTCGTTGACTTCTGGTATATAGATTGGTGTACTTGTTAAAAATGTAAATATGTACAGTAGGGTTATGAGTTTTTAATTTTTTGTCATAAATATTGTTTCCTGTATCATCAATCAATGAACTTTTGCTTGAAAACAATAAAAAAGGGCCTAATTCTTCAGAATTAAAAAAAAATGTCACCCCGAAAGCAAATATAGTATATTAGTATATTCGAGACAGCTGCATTGCACCATTCTAGATTGGTTACCTAGTATTTTCTTGAATATTCCGGAATATACCGAAAAGCACTAAATACTCTGGAAAATCACTGGAACAGAGACCCATCTGCAATAGCTATACCAAGGAGCAACCAATGTGTGGAACGTGCCATTATGGTGATGCAAGAACTTTACGTAAACTGTAAAAATAAAGACAACCTTAATCACAGGTTTATTTTAAGCAATAAGTAAAACAATTAAAACAATAATAGAGTAAATGTATAATATTGTATTTGTATAATTAATATGTATTGTATAGGTATAATGTTGTATAATATAAATTTATGTATAATAATTGTGAAATAAACATGCAAATTTCTATATTATTATTTTATTAATTTTTTCTTTTTTATTTTGGGGTGAAGTTTTTTCAAAATATATCGAAAAAACTGTTATTTTCATTGTCAGGGGGCAAAAGTTCATCGATTTATGATACAGGAACATGAGGTTTAAAAATGTCATAACCCTAATGTACAGTATGTGTTAAACTAGTATTCCAAGAACTAAACATAAAACACTAGTACCTACCATAAAATATCTTCCCCTATTCGATTGTTGAGTAAATTGGTTGAACAAAAAATCCCATGTGGACATTAAAAAAGTGGCAATCCTACCCAGGATAACTATTGCCTAACTAGAGAGATCTTTATTTTATTTTCTGTGATGCGCAAAGCATTTATTGTGTTCTCATTTAATGTATATATTTTTTTCATTTTGAACAGATTTATGTACATATACACACACACTGTTTTAAATAAGTAAAAATGTTTGATGAAAATGTCTACACATAAAAGCTATAACAAGCAGGGTTGGCACCCAAAAACCCAACCCAAAACCCACTGGAATTTTCAGTGGGTTTGTGTTTTTGGTCTGAGATGTTTATTTTAAAATAATTGAAAATTTTTCTGATTGCTACATTGTTCAATTGTAGCTAATTAGAATGCTTTGGCATGTTGATTATTTCAAGGAAGCTGATTTATAAAACAATTCTTAAATTATGCAATGTGTAAATAAAGATTATGAAAAATTTTAAAGTTTTATTGGCCTTTTAAATGGTGTCCAGTGTACAGACAAACGAATGAATGCTAAATAAAGGTGTGTGTGTGTATATACAGGGTGTCCCAAAAAAATGAACTCACACTTTGAATGACAATAAATGCAGTGTTTATTAACATAGATACAAGTCTAATAGGTTAAATTAAAGAACATTACATTAAATTAAAGAAAAGTTTAGTCTTTTCCCCCTAGTCTAGTCTACTCATTCCTGCGTGTTCGCAAATGTTCAAACTGATGACCACCATTTTCCAGACACAGCTGATAACGCGGACCAATGGATTCGATAACATTACGAATCATTTCATTTGGAATTGCAAGACATTGTCTTTCAATTTCCTCTTTCAACTCATCAACTGTTGCAGGTTTTGCGGCGTAAACCTTAACTTTCACATATCCCCATAAAAAAAAGTCCATTGGTGTGAGGTCTGGTGAACGTGCAGTGAATTCAACGCAACCTCTGCGCCCAATCCATGTGTTCGGATGAGTTGCATCGAGATAGGCCCTTACATCACGATGGTAGTGGGGAGGTGCTCCATCTTGCTGGAAGTAACTCTCTTTGTCACCAAACATCTCTTCAATGCATGGACCGACGGATTCCTGCAGTAAGTTTAGGTAAACGGCACCAGTGACAGTTTGGTCAAAAGAATGGTCCTACGATGCCCAATGCTGATATCCCACACCACACTAACCCCTGGTTAAGTTCAAATGTTGTTCCAAAGTAACATGCGGATTTTGAGGAGCCCAGCAGGTGCAATTATGTCGATTAATTGAGCCATTTAACTTAAAGGAGGCCTCATCACTCCAGACAATTTTGTCTGGAAACGCTGTATCTTCCGCGCTTTTGTCCAGGTACCATTCACAAAATCCAACTCTCCGGTCAGGATCATCTTCATTGAGAGCGTGGATTAATGTTGGAATGTAACTTTTCCAATGGACTAGTTTCAAAATGCGATGGACGCTCGATTTTGGGATTCCTATCTCACAAGCTGATTGTCATATGGAATTCTTTGGGGATCGGAGGAGGGTTTCCAGCAGTTGTTCTTCTCTTGCGGGGCTGGTGGATGTCCGTGGTCTTCCAGAACGTTGCTTGTGGATGTCCTGAACAGTTCCATCTGCTTCAAACTTATCTCTGATACGAGCAATGGTGCGTCGCGTTGGTGGATCTCTATGAAACTGTCTTCTAAATTGTCTTTGCACTTCCGTGACATTTTCGTACTTCCAGTAGCACTTTATGACAAATTTTCTTTCTTCAAAAGTTAGTCGTACGTCTGCCATTATATTCACGTTAGTATGGCCTGAAACAAATAAAATTATATGAGTAAAGGGCTGTCTAAGAGTGAGTACATTTTTTGGGGACACCCTGTATATACAGTATATATATATATTTATTATTCACAAGTATTACTTGATCTTAAATGCTTATGAATTCTTATGAATTATGAATGAATAGCCTGGTCTTAAATTTTGGACCCATTTAATAAATTCTTTATTCTCTACAACTACAATGGAATATTTGCTGAAAAGAAAAATCTGGCCATTTGCAAATCTAGTTGTTCTTTTTGATCTACAGTTGGTCTAACCGCATATGGCATTATCTGACCTTGCATTTTCTTGGCTGGAGTAGAGTGAAAAAATGGTATGGAAGATTCAGAAGTGGTTGAAGTGAATGAAGTCTCACTACTGTGAATTGTAGTGTCATTATGAACTAGGCTTTCATATGATTTGCTCAAAGAGGGTCTACTCTCAAAACTGCCATGTCTATGTGTAGGAGGAGGAGTTGCTGATGTAGCTGTATTTGTAAGCTCATCTGCTTCATCATCACAAGCCTGTACCCATTTTTTATTGCATCGATTTAAGTGATGTTTCACTCATTCTATTTTTTTCAAAAATACACATCTGCAATATTTGCACCAAACTCTATTTGGTTGGTCAACATTTTTACTTCATCCCATTTAGCAGCTTTAAGTCTGCCACCAGTATGTGCAGGTCTAACTTTAGGCATTATTAAATAGATATTAATTAACTAAAACTGATCTCTGAAAAAAAGATGTTCAAAAATAAGAATAATGTCTACTGTCTAGGCCTGTAAACAAATTGCAATAAAAATTCAGAAAAACACACTACCATGTTGATTCAAAATAGAACAAAAGCCACACTTTATGTTAAATGAAAACACAATATGTTTCAACAGCACACTGCTATCTTCTTCAGTTGAAAGTGACCTTAAAACTGAAACAAAATATATAAATTCTAAAAATCATAGCTATAACTTGTAATTTAAATTATGAAACCCAAAAACCCCAAAACCCATGGGCTTTGGGTTTTTGGTGAAAAACCACCCTGAAAACAAGTGCTGTTGCAACCCTTTTGAACTGCACAAAAAGCCTATTCTGCGAAATTTGAAGCCACTTCCAAAGCTTATTGAAAATAGTGACCCTAAATATAATTTCAGTGATGAATCAAAAGTTTGTATAAGTTGTCTGAAATTAATTAATAAACATGCAAAACCTGAAGAATTATTCAGACTGCCAAAAGCAATAACTAGTAGTACTGAAAGTACAACTACTTCACCTGACATATCTCCAGAAAAAATTCCAAGAAAATGTACTGAAATGGATAAAGATATTCAACGAGAAGATCTTAATGCAACTTTGGAGCAACTTCGTTACCCCAGTGAAATTACGTAAGTAACTAGTTATTAATATGTGTACAGATAATGCATTTTTATACCATCAGCTGAAATTTAATTCAGATATAGTTGTCTTATACCTAATACATATATATGAAATTATCTAAAAAATATACTTCAGTTTAGAAATTCAGATTGTTGCCACTAGATATGTCATACTTATATTTATTAATTGATTGTATCAAATATTTTTCAGATGCCCTGAGAAGTGGAAGCAGATCAAAGGCAGTTTCACAAAAATACAAAAAAGCTTCAACCTCCCTCAAGAGGAAGTTGGAAACTGCATTTGCCACTGAAGTTAAAGATGTTGGTGAGCCACTGAGTAAACAGCATCTCAAAGAAGCAGATTTGGAGAGGTAAGAAACTAAAAATAATTAATGAGATGACTTTGAACTATTAATGTATGTAAATACCTGTATATAGGTACAGTATTATAGGTTGTCATGTTTGGATATATATGTAGACATTAGCTATATTTCCTAAAATGCTACATCATCCCATATACTAAATATACTGGTATATGTTCAAATTCATGAAGTACAGTACTTCCTTAATTCTTGAATAATATAAATCATGTACTTACATCCTTAATATTGTACAGTAATTTGGGGTTATGTTTTTTTATAGGTATGAAAACCTCAATCACTTCAAATCCACATCATACAAAAGGAGGCTTCAGATACTTACACTCTCACCATTTCTTATTTCTAGGACAATGGATTTGTTTGGTGCAACCAGATACATGGTTGACAAAGCCAGACATTTGAAACATACATTTGGTATTATGCCACAGATTCCTATCTACAGCAAAGGAAGAAAACTAACTGAAGATATAATCTCTGAAATAAAGGAATTCTACAATGATGATGAAGTCAGTCATTTGTGTGCAGGGAAATCTGATTGTGTTAGCATAAGAAATAAAGATGGTGAAAAAGAGTACAAACAAAAACGTCTATTACTAGGAAATTTAAAAGAATTATATTCAAAATATAAAAACAATGATAATAGCAAAGGGTTTTCTACCTTTGCCAATCTGAGGCCTAAATGGTGTGTAATTGCTGGAGGCAAAGGAATCCACTCAGTTGTGTTTGCACCCACCACCAGAATCCTAAACTCATGGTATCAGCAATCGCAGAGAAAAACATAACCTATTACACACTTATGGAAAAAAGTGTTTGTGATATAAATTCTTCTATATGCATGTTACATGGATGTCAAGAATGTCCTGGTAGCATAGGCATATTTAATTTTTTAAATACTATACCTTCCTTGACAAGCAGAGATTCTGTTGAATATGTTCAGTGGACTAATACAGATAGATCAACATTGGAAACTCATATAGCTTCTCCAGATGAATTTATTGAACACCTTTCAGAAAACATTTTTTCTCTTACTAGGTACTAAGGTACCACTACATTGCAAAAAGCCAGAGTCAGTATTTGAAGACTATGAACCAGAATCTTCACTGTGATGAAATACTTGTGCTAGGGGATTTTGCAGCAAACTATTCATTCATCACTCAAGATGAACCACAAAGTTTTCACTGAACAAATGACCAGGTGACCCTCCATCCATTTGTGGTGTATCACATGAAGGATGAGGAATTAATTCATACTAGTTACTGTATTATTAGCGATTGTCTTGAGTACTCAACATCAGCAGTTCACATTTTTCAGCAATATTTACCGTAATGAAGGATATTAAACAGAAATTCCCCAACGTACAAAAAGTAATTTATTTCTCTGATGGGTGTGGAGGCCAATACAAAAACAAATATAATTTCAGCAATCTATGCTATCATGAACAGGATTTTGGTGTGAAGGCTGAGTGGAATTTCTTTGCCATAAGTCATGGGAAAAATGTTTGTGATCGTATTGGAGGAACTATTAAAAGAGTTGTAGCAAAGGCTAGTTTGCAACATACTGATACTGGTCACATTCTAACACCAAGAGCTTTCTATGATTTTTGCACTGAACACTTTAATTCAATTATTTGTTTGTATGTTACAAAGGAGGAGGTTCATGTGGATAAATTCAATTTTTCTAGTAGATTTAATGAAGCTTTACCTGTTAAAGGTACACAGGGTTTCCACAGGTTTGTACCAGTCAGAAAACCTAATACAAGCTTATCAGACATCTGATTCTGATAATTGTAAATTGTTTAGAATAAGTACTGGGGCTGAACCAGATAAAGACAGTCAACTAGTTGAAAAAGATGATTATCAAATTGGCCAGTATGTTGCCTGTACATATGATGATAAAGTTTGGTTTGGAATTATTTTAGACACTTCAGAAGAATATGGTGATTATAAAATCAGTTTCCTCACCTCATCAGGATCTACCACTCAGTATTATTTTCTGATGAAAGAGGATGTTTGTTGGATAAAAAGTGATATGATTTCTATCATGATGACACCAAATATCAAGCCTGGTATTAAGATTATTTACTCCTTCAATCCAAGTTCAAGAACTTAGTGGGAGTTTGGAACCAAAACTAGGATAAAAATCTGTTGAAAATTAACTATATATAAGCTTAGGTAGGTATAGATTATTAGCATTAAGAATTATTGCACTAGGGTGTCAATTTGGGAGGTGAAAATTAATTTTTGCCAATTCCTTCACTGAGGGGTTTTAAAAATATGTTTTTGGATGTGAAGAATTCAAATCTGCTATTATTTTTGTGATTGCTCAACACTTAGCTTGGTAAATCTACGTTTGATTAAAAAGCACATAAATTGCTCTCGGAAAACAACATTTATTAATTTTAGCTTCTCAAAATGTCAGGTAATGCTATAAAAATTTTAGTTTCTCTGCATAAAACATATCCTAGTAATCATAAAACATATCCTTGTAATCATAAAACAACATTAGAAAGTAATGACATCAGTAAAAAAAAATATTTAAACAAGTTTCATCAAGTCTTGCTTTGATTCGTTCTTGGACATCAGCCGCCGACTTGCTTCTTGGCCTCTGATATAGCCCTCACGTTTCTCATGTGTATACACCCTGCCTGCTGCCTCTGTGACTTGTTTCACACACCTCTCTATTGACTGAGCATGACAGGGCCACTGTGGAACTTGCATAGGCTTGTCAAAGAACTTCTTTACTTCCGCTGTAGTCAGTTTACATGTCAAAGGAGGTTCAAATACCCCGTCAGACCAGTCTGTCAGCTCCAACACGGAAGAAGCACTGGGGTTGATGGAAGGTGTCTTCTTGGGACGTACAGAAAGATCTCCAAGTGTGTCATCATCTCCACCCCTCATGTCAACAATCTTTTGGACACCAGCTCTCCTCTCCTCACTGTCATCTGAGCACAAGAGTGTCTGGATTATCATTTCGCTGAATGCATACCATGCTGAGCGCTTGATGGTTGGCAAAACAGCAGCCACTACAGCCTTCTTTTGCAGCCTAACTAGCCGCAGCTGAAACAAGATGTGGCGTGGGCCTTCCACCCAAGAGTGTTTTACTTTGATGTTGAACCAACAGGGGTAGTACACACCAACAATGTATTCCACTATCAGTCTTAAGTTGTTGAGGGTTTTGCCTTTAAGGCCATGTTTTGAAACCCATATGCGACAAAGCCTGTTTGCTGTTGTCAACCACCTTGAATGGCTCACTGGACCAATTTCAAGAAGGGCCAGATCTGTGGGAAGTTCTCCTGTCCTTATGGCCTGTGTGATCCTATACCCGTACGCTTGATCAGTAGAGATCCTTTACGACATTGTCACTCAGTGAAGTAAGAGGCTCTCCAATTGAGAGTTTGGTGAATGAAGGATCAATTTCAAGTTGGTTGGTGTCTAGCATCTTGCCAATGTTACCTGTCCACTTGTTGTTAGACAAGGTCTTCTCATCCAGTGCTGTGATCAAGTGTTGCAGGGGTAACTCGTTAGTGTGGAGGGCACAAACCAACCAGATCAGCTTACGGCAAAGCTTGACCTCTACCCAATGCATGGAACCACCCTCCCAGCCAGTGTTAACATTTGTAGAATCACCTCCAATGGCCTGCAGGCTTTTATCAATGCCCTTCTTCTTCATGAAATCTACAAGATTATCAGCAATAACTTCTGCAGGTTTTTTCTCATTGAGCCTTTCTCAGGAGTGAAGTGGTAGAGATATCTTCCACCTGGCTCACTGCACACACAATAATGCTCTTCTTTGATGATGCTGGGGAACTGACGATCTGAATTGTCTGCTTTCAGCATAACTTTAGTTGTATCTTGACGGCCGTCAAAGGAGATGCAGTCAATTTCACCCTTCTTACAAAGATCATCAAATTCCTGATCCAGGGGTCTCATAACTTTTTCTTGGGCCCTCTTGACTTTATTGTGATCAACTACAAGTCTCTTGTCTTCTTCAGTGATCAAGCCAGCATCCATAAAGGCAGCAGTGGTGATGGCAGCTGTGCACGCAGGCCAACACCATATCTGAATATCTGATGCTATGCATAGCAACATTAGGTATTTCTAATGTGTTGTACTCTGGCTTTTTATTGGAAGTTGAAGACGCGCTTGGTATTTCTAATGTCACTTCATAACTTCCATGCTTTCCATCTTGAGCATCAGCTATTTGTTCTTCATTTTCATCATCAGAGAAAATTATTTCATTTGATGGCATTGAAACATCTTGCTTACTTGTCTGCTTATATTCAGCAAGCCTTCTTCTTTCATCTTCTTGCCGCTTCTGCTTTTTGACTTGTCTTGTCTGTTGTGCTCAGGTTGATCTGGCAAGCCAATCTGATGTGGTCCAATAGAACCAGACTTGTCTCTCTGACCTTTAATGAAAGCAAGTTCCTTCACAGGGATCTTCATCTCCCTAGGGCATGTACAGTTAATGTGAGTTTCGTTTTTGCAACCAGCATCTGCAAGGCAGCCAAATTCAGAGCAGAGAACAATTTTACACTTGCAACTGAGGATGTCAAAAAGCTTGTCAAGTTTTGCAATGAAAGCCTCTTTGACATGTAGCTTTCCTCTCCCAAGAGATATGTTTTTGGCCTGCTCCTAGCTCTCTTGGATCTTGTTTAAGATTGTGACTCGTGAATTTACAATGGGGGCCACAAAAGAACTGTTTGCTCGTTCCCACTTTTCAAGCACTTTAGGGTAAATGTCCTTTGCAAGACTGGCTGCTGGGTAGTTTCTCACATCCTCATCACTTTGTTCTCTTAGCAGTAGCCCATATTTCAGAACATCTCGCAGAGTTGGGAGTTCAGAGGGCAACAACTCTCTACTAGTTCCAATTAGGTTGCTCATATGTGTGAATGTCCCCAGTCTTATCCTCCTTTTAGAAGCCATTGTAGGTCAATTCCCACTGGTTAGGATGGTAGCACTGATGGACAAGTAATCTTCAGCACACTGATGAATATGTTTCAACCTGTGAAATAAGCAAAAACAGCAGTGCATTATATATACAGCATATATAATTATTAATATAATAATTATTATATAATTCCACAAAAAAGTCACTATTTTTATGTAGCTTCTTACCAAGCAAAACTAAATTATATTAAATTAACAAAAATATCTTTAGAATTCCTAAGTCATGCTGCAACTTTTTAGCACCCCTCATGTTTGGAATTTGAAAGTTGAAAAATTCGACACAGCCTATTATTGCACCATGTGTAAATTGCAATATATTAATTAACTAACAGTTTACATGAATTTGTAAAAATTAGTCTAAGTAAAAGTAGCCATTTTGAAATCTGTAAATACCTATTTTATATGCAAAAAACACATATTTCTTTCATATATTGATAGAATAAGGTTGAAACTCATTTTTTGTATATATGAAAATTTTAAAAAACCTGTAATTTAGAGGGGGCAAGACCCTTTCAAATAGAATAAAGTGTCAACTTTTTTTTTTCTGTTAATTTTAGCCATTTTTTCTGCTTATGCTAATTTGTTGTGTGCAATTAGCGTCGGTAGGGGTGAGTTGAGCCGCCAATTTACATATTTCTATGCCACACCTATAATACCTATCATACATGTCTGATGGTTTCATGGAAGGATAGTTACTAAATGATTTATACTATGCTGTAGGGGTGATAGGCTAATTCTAATATTAATCATAAAAATGGAAAAAGTATGTGGCTCACCGTATACTCCAGGTCATGGGGTGAGTTGAGCCAGTCCAGGGGGTGAGTTGAGCATGGTTTCGTTTGTGAGTGAGTAACTTTTTAAAACTAAAATTAGCTAACACTAGGAAGACTAGCTACATAACTATTAACATATTCATAGCTATGCAACATATATTGTTTGTCTATTGTTTCTTGGCCTTTTTGTAGGCCTGGAAAGAATGGTCCAGGCCTACAATATGGAACTTTCTTGCAGAACACCTCAAACCATGCAGCAAACACCTCACTCACCATCCACCCATTGTCCGAGAAGGCATAATGCGTCCCAGGGTAAGGCTTAGACCCTCGCCATGTGCTCCAGAACTTCTTGCCTTTGAAGACAATGAATGGTGGGAGCTTCTCTCCAGCAGCAGATATTCCAGCCATGACTGTAGTTGCTTCCCTGCCGGAGGTTGCCATTACACGTGATGCTTTCTCACCTGCAGGTGAAATGATTTTTGTCTTTTGTGGGTCAGTGAACAAACAGGTTTCATCAATATTCCATACACATTCTGGGCACCCTTCAATGTTTAGGTTCCTCATTTGTTTTTTGACATTGTTAAAATACTCATAAATTATTTCTGGGTTACTAGCTGCTGTTTTTCTAGTTTTCTCCAGAGCTGAAGGAATCTTAACCGAGAGTCCATACCTCCTCATGAAGCCTGTGAGCCAGTCATCCCCAGGCAAACCATCCTTGAATTTGCAATATTTACGTAAGTGATTGCCAACAGTAGTGTCACTATCGATGTTGGACTTCACATAGCTCTGGATGATGGTTTGCACTTCCTTCCTCGTTTGCCCAAATCCCCATTGGGCTTTGATCTTTATGCATTGGGCAAGCTCCTGTTCAGCCTCACGAGGAAGAGACAGTTGGCCTCCCGATTTCTTTGAGGGTGAAGGGCGTGGCTCAGGTCTGTCCAACCTTCTCTGAAGTCATCCTATCCACTTTGTATTGCGCAGCAGCTGCTCTGACACTAAAGCCATCATCTTTCACAGCTTTAATTGCAGCACTGAGCTTATCTTTATGAACTGGATCTCTTTTTCTCTGGTAAGTGCGAGGCATTTTGCCTTTCTTACTGTGCACTGCACCAAGCTAGCTTATTTGCATAGAAAACAATATATCTACAAAGAAAGTAAATGCATTAACATCATAATGGCATCCAAACTGGGATTTTTGTAACTGAGAAACATAGGCTCAACTCACCCCATGGTACCAGAAATGCCTGGGGTGAGTTGAGCCATTACCAAAGTCAACACCAACTTAATGTTTGGACTGATATACCATTTTGGCTCCTAAAATTTAACAATATAAACCTTTCCCTACATTCACTTCAAATTTCCAGACAGTGACATTGAAAATAGTGTTGCCAGGCAAATTTGAAAAAAACATTGTTTTTCTGGCTCGAAATTTTTTTGAGGTGCAAACCCATAGGATCACTTTGAACCTCAGTAAAACAGGTTTGTTTTTAATTCAACTCAACAACCTGTTGTGGTGTTATAGTACAAGACTTAAACTTTCAACATGTATATCCATCTTTCATGATTTAATTTTTTTTAGGAATTGGGGGCCCCTGGATCAACTCACCCCAGGCAGTCGGGGGTGCTCAACTCACCCCTACCGATGCTACCTTTCATACACACTTTAAATCACTGTTCTATGTCAATTAGGAACTGAGTTATGGTGGTTTGAAAATTTCCAGTTTTCATCCCCCCCCTCAAAAAAATGGGGGAGCATAACTTTTGAACCATAACTCGGAGTGAGCTGATATTTGAAATTTGTACTTATTAGAACAGACCATTCTATAAACCAAATTTAAGCAAAATCTACGAGGGTGTGGTTTTGACCATTTGTCATGGAATGACCCATAGGCTATATTCAGATATAAATGCAATCTAACTCTTCCCAATGAGGCCTACATACCAACTGTACAATTTGGCAAAAACCTTTAGGATCTTTGTGTAAATTAGAAATTTTAAGTTGTTACATGCATGATTTAGCTTCTGTACTAATAACTATAGTCATATAACAAAGGGGACCTACAACTTTGTAAAGTTCAAATCATGGGTTGTTATATCTACTGTAGATGTAAAGGATGGTTACCCACTTGATACACAAATTCTAGGTAAAAAAGTGGACACTCCAAAATATCACTGAAAAGATAAAATGATTCTGAATCTTAAGAAAATGGGGGAAAAAAAGTTAAGTAAATTCCCTATCTAATTAAAAAGTATGTAACTAGCTACCAGAACTGAAACTAATATTTTAGCTTGAATAGTGATGCACCAGATCTGGTAAATTTATGCCAAACTTCTCAATTTGGCCAAGGAAGTGGTGGTGTAATATGGCCATGACATACTGTAATCCCAGTTTTTCAAGGGCAAAATAAAATTAGGTTAATATTCGTTTTAATGCTCCCTTCGTTTTCGATAGGAGACATTCTGTGACAATTTAACATATAAATTTGTATTCAGGACACATTGAAACCTCAGGGAAACTGATAAAAATCAAGGAAATGTAATAATTACACTGGGGAACAAAAAACTTTTTTTTTTCTTGGTGCCTGAGATTTTAGACCTTATTCTGGATATTTTCATGCCACTGATTCAGAAAATATCATCCATTTTGTTCTAGCAGCTCTAGTTTTTAAGATATTGCATACGTCATTACCTACCTACTTTATTACCCTTCTGGAACGGTATTATGAGTTGCTCATAAAACTAAATGCATCTGTATAATTAAATTGTAGCTATGATTTTGCTGATGTTGCTGTTTTGCATGTGTATTGTACATGTACTAACGTGAATTCTTTCCTGTTACAGGTGTTGACATGGCTTCATCACGAAGAAAGTGTTTAAATCATCCAGATGTGTTTTGTTTTATCTGCGGAGAGTACACGTTCATTGAACAGAGAAAAACTATTACTGATTTTGTTAAAAAAGCTTATTTGCCTATTTCAAAGTACAACTAGGGGACCAAGATAAGCCATGGGCTCCTCATGTTGTGTGTAAAACGTGTATGGAGCATCTGCGGCAATGGACCAACGGAAAGAGGAGGTGCCTGAAATTTGGTATACCAATGGTATGGAGAGAACAGAGAAACCACAGTGATGACTGTTACTTTTGTTTGGTGAATATAAAGGGCATCAATGGACATAACTGGAGTAAATGGATGTATCCTGACATAGACTCAGCTAGATGGCCTGTTTCACATTCAGATGAGATACCTGTCCCATCATTCAGCCATCTTCCAGAGCTCCCTCAAGATGATGATGAATCTGCTACTGACAAAGAAAGCGTATGTGGGCAAAATGACAGTGATTTCGAAGGACCATCATCAGTTGCAGAAGGTTTTAGTCAACACGAATTAAACGACCTCATAAGGGACTTAAGTCTTTTGAAGAAATCATCTGAATTGTTAGCTTCCAGGCTGGGAGAAAAAAATTTACCAAAATCATGTTATATCGCGACAGAGAAAAGGATTTACTGCCCTTCTTCTCAAAAGAGAACGATTTAGTTTTCTGCAACAATGTGCGCAGATTGCTGATGAAAATGGGCATATCGGAATACATACCAAGTGAATGGCAGTTATTCATAGATAGCTCCAAACGGAGCCTAAAATGTGTTCTTCTACACAATGGCAACAGATACAGTTCAATCCCAATTGGTCACTCAGTCGGTATGAGAGAAGAGCACGGGACAGTCGCCCTAGTCCTAGAAAAGATGATATACCGAGACCACCAATGGGTGATCTGTGTGGATCTGAAGATGGTGAATTTTCTCCTGGGCCAGCAGAGCGGGTACACCAAATACCCGTGCTTTATATGTCTCTGGGACAGTAGAGCTAAAGATGAATACTGGGTGAGAAGACAGTGGCCTCTGAGAGAAAACATGGTGGTTGGAGAAAAAAATATCATCAAAGAAGCTTTGGTTGATAGAGAAAGGATCATTTTGCCACCACTGCACATCAAACTAGGTTTGATGAAACAATTTATAAAGGCTTTGAACAGAGATGGGACGTGTTTTGGCTACATATGTAGAAAATTTCCTGTGCTGAGCATGGAAAAGCTGAAGGCAGGTATTTTCGATGGACCGCAAATCCGGGAACTCATGAAAGACCCACGTTTCCAAGATTCAATGGACAACATTGAGGCATGTGCGTGGTCATCATTTAGTACGGTTGTGAAGAATTTCCTTGGGAACTATAAGGCCAATAACTACAGTGAACTAGTGGAGAATATGCTCTCTTCTTTTTGTAAACTTGGCTGTAAAATGAGCAAAACTGCATTACCTCCACAGTCATTTGGATCATTTCCCAGATAACCTCGGTGATCTAAGCGAGGAACAGGGTGAACGATTTCACCAAGAACTAAGGACCATGGAAGAACGGTACCGCGGACAATGGGATACTCACATGATGGCAGATTATTGCTGGAGCATCCAACGTGAATGTCCTGGCACATCTCATCGCAAGAAATCTCAGAAACGCGATTTATGCGAGATGTCTCAATGAAAGAACTTTTTTTGCCATTCATGTCTCAAGCTTGTTTGAATTTAATAAATATTTTTCATACCTTATACTTGTTTGATGTTAATACACTATTTTTGCTGACATTCATCATACTTTTGTATTCAATTGACAAAAACAGTGATTGCCAGTCAGCAATTATATAATATTATATACATTATATAGGAATATATATATAGATAGATATATATCATATTCATATCTTGATAAGCAGAGCTGATGGAGAAAAACTAATGTCATTTTTAGAATCAGCGACCTCAATATACCCAGAAACAGGTCTAACATCTAAGTCACCAAAAGTTGTGTTCCCCAGTGTTATTTTTTACGGAAAAAAAATATATCAATATCGATAACCAGCCATTACAGGCCATTGACCCAGTGTTTCTCTTTCCTCAATTAAAATTTTGCCACTCTGTCCTTCTCCAGGTTTTATGGGGACACCTCGCAACAATATTTGAAAACATGGTCAAATCAGCCAATTAAATCTGGTTTTTGTTTCATGTAACCTTATCCAACCAATCAGAGACGTGCATTTTGAATCTCCCATAACGCATACTCATTTTAAAATGCTCCTTCAATTCGCTTTGGCTTGTGAAGGTTGGTTTGGATTACTATCAGTTAATAAAAGATATAAGTTAGGCTAGATAAAATACATTTTTCTGGTATTTTTTGGTATTTTTTGTTTAAATTTAGGGTTAATATTCATTTTAATACTTCCTTCATTTTTAATAGGAGGAGGCATTCTATGACAATTTAACATAAATTCGTATTCAGGACACCTTGAAACCTCAGGTAAGAAATTGCGAAAAAATGTGGGTTAGGTTAGGTGAGGTGAGGTAAAGTTAAATAAAATATTTTTCTGGTGTTTTTTGTTTAAATTTAGCCTTCATTTCTTTGGAATATGAGCGTTTTTGAGAAATTTTAAAATTGAAAATTTCTCAAAAATGGCTCATTTCCCAAAGAAAAAGTTCAGATTTGAACAAATCACACCAAAAAACATCAGAAAAATATATTTTGGTCCAGAAAGGAGAGGGAGCACTAAAACGAATAATTACCTAAAATTAAAATATAGAAATTAAAAAATCTACAAAATTCTAAATTTATTTTATATTTTCAATAATTTAAACAAATCTTGGTACAAAATTGATCTCCAAAACTTAATATTTACCAGATACAGAATACATTTTGGTGCAGTGTCTGACAAATTTTGCAAAAAGATAGGCACTAATAGGCCAAGGATGAATAAATTGGCATACACAGGCTTCATCAGTTCTTGCCTTGTCAAAACATGACAAAAATACCTCCAGTAAATTAGACTTAAGAAGCTAGCCTACTCTAGTACTTTATCTCCAGTTTACCCAAATCTGATGAGTGAAAATTTTACAAATCAAAGCCTATTAAAAGGTAGGCCTACTACATTTTCCAAATTAGAACATATCTAATCTAACCCAACTCTGTTGCTTTTATCAAAGTTCATACATATTATACACTCATACTACACTATGTTCTGAAGTTAATGCAAATATAGAAGACTTCGGTCGCTCATATAAGTATAGAAATCTATGCCTGATAACAATAATAAGTACACAAGCACGGCAGCACCCTATTACATTCATACATATAATATGAATTTATAACACTGAAGATAGACCTAAAGAGAGAACTTCGCCTAACGACTCACTCAAACGCTCTTTCGATACTGATTTCACTAGTTCAGTTACCAGGCTACTAATGTGACAAAAATAGCAATGAAAATGACAATTTAGAGAAAGAATTAACATCTTTGTAGGATAATTCTTTTGGGGCTTTTACGGAGGCTTCATAAACAAACGAGTAAATAAACAAAAATACTGGCTCATTGGTATTGGTTATATTTACACAGTAATCTACTAAAAATTGCAAAATAGTAGGCTTAAGTGTAGTAAATTAATTCAACACTATCTACTTGAGGATTAATTTTTATTGTAATATAATATATTTTGTACTTAATTGCTATAATTATAAGTTCATTACTTAATATAGATATTACACTTTAACAAAAATTTATTTCACTACATATAGTAACATATTATGTAAACTTTGGAACTGATTTAGAGATTAATTATAAGACCAAATAATACAGTACTTTAAAATACCTAACTTCTCAACTGTAAAACCTATAACAACCAACTACGCCTCATTTCAAAGCTTGAAGTTTCCTCTATCAAGACAGGTAGGGAGGGAGGGAGGGTCGATGCCCTAATGGGATCTACAAATAAACCCATGAACACGAATATATATATGTTACAGTCAATCTGTAAAACCAGTTGTTTCACGTAATGCCTAAAAATTTCACCCATATCGCGTAATTCTTTAGATTAAGCGATTAATGACTCCTTGAAGGTTAGGTTCGGTAAAGTAAGTTAGGTTAGGTTAGGTTAGGTTGGTTAAGTTGGTTATGTTAGATTAAGTTAGAGTACGTTGGTATGGTTAGATTAGTAATGCTTATTACCTATGCTTAAGGGTTAATCGAATTACGCGAAGTGCCTGAAATTTGTAGGCATTATGTGAAATGTCTGGTTTCACAGATTGACTGTAACATATATAAGGTCAGGGTGTATGAGCGGAGAAACTGGGGAAAAACTTCCTGAGGTTCCAACCCAAGGGGAGCCCCTACTAAATGCCAAGTTTGAAATCTTTGTTTCAAATAATTTGCATGTTACGGTAAGGTGCAAAATTTAAAAACTTCAAACTCTTTTAATATTGCACAAAATGAAGAGAGTATATGAAGAAACACTTTTTATAATGAACTAACATTATATTCTTCTTGTATTTTTACTTAGAGAATTTTAAAACGTGTGTGAAGTAAGAACCTTAAATTAGGCAGTTGTAGTAGTAGAAATTAATAGTACATACTATTACTTAAACGTACAATTTACCAGTTTTTATGGGAAATTACTAGCCCTGGAAAACCTAGCGGTCCCTACCCTGACCAAATCATTATCCCAGGCCCAGGGCCATACTAAGGCAGGGGCGAGCGGTGCAACTTGTCAGGGCGCCGACGTGTAGGGGGGCAAGCGCCAAATTGTTGGTCTTAGAGCTGCCACGTAGAAGAAATTTGGATTTTTAATTGATTATGTATTAATTATGTATTATGTATTAAATAACGCTGATTCTGTTTATATAGAATTTTTTATGTTTTTATATGCATTTGTGGGCGCTGAGTCCAAATCCGGCTTTGGTTTGTGTGTATCATCAATGGTTTCAGAGATAATCCATTTTTCATGTTTTACCAATATAATGCTATTATGGGCGCAGCAATATCAGAATAATCAGGAATTGTTGAGAACACTCCGAATGTTCGTTGACAGTTTCTTGCTCTAGAAATTGCCCGAAACTTCCACTGTGCTATATAAAGAAGAGCGCAGAGTCTGAGAAGTCAGTAAGTGTGAGCACACAAAGAAAGCAGGTTGTTTGTCTGATGGTTACCAGCACTGAGGTACTGGGTTTCTGTGCTTCTCTGTGCTGACGATTTGAGTGTTATCGATCCTTTTTTATTGCGAACATTATTTCAGTGTTGTGAATGCATCTTTTTTCTGGAATCTTTAATCTGTTGCAGATTTAATAACTCTTCTCTCTATATCTGCAGGTTATGATTAATGTAGTACAGTTTGGTAAAGAGAATGGCAACTAGAGCTTGTAAACACTCGCCGGGTATATTCTGCTACGTTGTGGGTATTACATAGGCCCCAAGCAAGTATCGCACAAGATTGTGAAAGGCACCAAGTTCTGGATCGCGTATCGGCTCTATTTTGGTATGCCTATGGGTGACGAAGATAAGCCCTGGGCACCCCATGTGATCTGTGGAAGCTGCCGCTCCACACTTGAAGGGTGGCTGCGGGGAGTACGCAAGGCAATGCCCTTTGCGGTACCCAGAATATGGAGAGAACCAAAGAGCCACCACGACGATTGCTACTACTGCATGGTAGATGTTTCTAAGTAGAGGAAAGTTAAAGGAAGGCAGACTCTTCAGTATCCAAGCATAGCGTCGTCCATAGCTCCTGTACCACATGGCGAAGGTCTTCCAATACCACGTCCACCAGAACAGGTATCTATCCATTACTTTACCTTCTGTATTTACAGACTGTGGGTCATTATGTGTCGATTTTTCTTAGTGCTGATGCTCTTCTACATATATAGCTATGCCTATATTTTGTTTCTTTGCTTTGCAAGTTGAAAATGAGGATGGAGCTAGCTCATCTGAGATGTCGGCTGGTGAGGACAATCATGATGAAGAATATACAGTAACTTTCAGTACAAACCCTCACTTTCCAAATCAGAGGGAATTGGACGACTTAATTAGAGATTTAGGTCTGACGAAATCAGGGTCTGAGCTTCTGACCTCCAGACTCAAAGAGTGGAATTTGCTTGGAGAAGACTGCAAGAGCACTGTATACCAAAAGCGGCATGAAGAGTTTGCAAGGTTCTACGATGTCAATGGCTCTCTCTGTTATTGCAGCGAGGTTAATGGTCTATTCACAGCTATTGGGTTAACACATATACCCCCAGAGTGGCGCCTGTTTATTGACAGTTCAACTCGAAGTTTAAAAGCTGTTCTACTCCACAATGGGAACAAATATCCATCTATATCAGTTGCACATTCTGTTCAAATGAAAGAGGACTATGAAAATGTCAAACAACTGCTCACTCAAATCAGGTATGAACAATATAACTGGGACGTGTGTGGTGATTTCAAAATGATTGGTTTCCTGTTAGGTTTACAAGGAGGATTTACTAAATATTCATGTTTTCTTTGCCTGTGGGATAGCAGGGCTTCAACTGAGCACCATAAAACAGTTCAGTGGCCTCCACGTGTAGGACTGCAACCAGGAAAGTACAATGTACTCAGGGAACCTCTTGTGAAGCCTGACATAGTTCTGCTACCACCTCTCCATATTAAGTTGGGTCTAATTAAGCAGTTTGTAACTGCGTTAGATTTTGGAGGGGAAGTTTTCCAACAGATTCGGGTCATGTTCCCTAAACTCTCTGAGGCCAAAGTCAAGGCTGGCATCTTTGTAAGACCACAAGTCAAGGCGCTGTTGAATTCAAAGAACCTTGAAGCCAAGATGACTCCGATCGAAAAAGAGGCTTGGTGTGCTTTCCGTGATGTGGTTCGTGGGTTTTTAGGCAACCATAAAACACCAAACTATGAGTTAGTGTCAAACTTGATTAAGTGCTATGGCAAAATGGGGTGCCGTATGTCTTTAAAATTACACTATCTGCATTCACATCTGGACTTTTTTCGTAATAACCTGGACGATGTGAGTGAAGAACATGGCGAAAGATTTCGTCAAGATAGTCAAACGACGGAGAAAAGGTACCAGGGCCATTGGGATGCTTCCATGATGGGAGACTACGTATGGTCGCTGATCAGAAAGGATAAGAATGTTCATACGCGGAAGTCGCGTTCTTCAGTGCATTTTTAAGGAACGCACACTGCATAACGAGGCTTGTTATTCTCTTATCGTTCTCCTCATGATATATTATATCTTTGCACCATTTTGGGTTTGTCAAACAATTTTGGCTCAATAAACATTAATTTCCAATAGTGTTTTTATTTTCAGAAAATATTTATGATAGCTTTCTTTATATACTTTGCCATATGAAAAGTGTGATAACCTATATTTTTGAAACGGTTGATGATAGAGCAAAACCAATATAATTTTTGGAATCAGCGCCCCGAAATCATTAAGAAACGACAGAAAAATCACAATAAACAGAAATGTTTTCAAATTTTGTCACCCAGTGTAATTGGTAAAAATTGGTTATTACACCCAGTCGAGTTTTTTGACGAGGACAAGTTTTTCTGATCAATTTTTTTGTTGTCTTGCAGAAATGTGATATCCATTTCCTGTGCAAAGCGTAGTTTTCGAGATATCTTCACCTAAAGACCTATCTTCACCTAACCTAACCTAGGCCAACAAGTTTTCTCACTTTATTTGAGGGGAGGGGGGGGGCGTACAATTCGACAATCGCCTTAAGGAATGCATTTTTGTGGATTCTTCTGGATGACAGTGTGTACATACGAGTACATATCATAAACGCCAAAAAATAGCAATCATAATTATTCTAAAAAATATATATTTAGACCAATTTGCACAAGATAAGATGGATATTTTCTTAGTTAATTATTAATGAGGATTCAATATATGGTATTGTTTTAATTGGGTGTGACTGGGTGAAATAACCAATATTAACCAGATAATTATGTATTTTAGTTAATTATGTATTTCTATTATAATCAATTTGTATATGTTCTGAATTTAATGAGGTGGGAGGCGCATAAGGAATGCCTTGCACAGGGCGTCATCACAGGTTGGTACGGCCCTGCCCAGGGCCCTTCAATTGTTTAGCAGAGCCGGCTCAAGACCCTGGCTAACCGGGTGGTTGTCTCGGGTGCAATGTGCCGAGGGGCACATTGCAACGGAGAGAAAAAAAAGTTAGATTACGTGAAAAGTCTTTGTTATCAGAGCCTGTTAGAAAATTTAGAAGAGGAAGAGCCATTGTTGTCCCAAGGCGATATGATGACTAAGCTGACTGATGCAGCATTGCTTGTATATATTAAGTTAAGGTGTGTATATATATCCATCTCATAATTGTAAGGTTAGTGAAAAATTCACTTAATTTAGAGCTAGCATTTTTGGGCTCTTGTGGCATCATTGTTTGGGCACTCTTGTGACATCATTTTTTTGGGGCACTGCGCGTCCTTCCTACTCGTCTGTTGAATGCGGCACTTACAGGGCGTGGTCTTATAGAGAGCTCTCTTGCAATTCAGTTTGGTTGTTTAGATACAAGATTGTTGCATCGTGCAATGGTACAGGTTGTGTTGTTGCAAGATTTAGAAAGAAGACCATAAATAGTGCCCCTTTTGTTTTTATTTTAATTTTATGCATCTGAGGCCTAAGGTAGGCCCACATCGAGTCAGCAACCCTGAGGTAGGACCTAATAGGACCTCCAAGTCCGTAAGTTTTTAGTCTAGCTTAACTTGAGTTGTAGGTTAATTAAACTGGCCCTTCAGAGCTTGGTCGTTCATGGCTCAGCTGGGATTCTGAACCCTAAAATATAAAATAACAGAGCCTATAGTGTATATGTGTGTTGGATGGAGTCACGTCAGAGTCTTGTATTTACACTTTTCAGTTATTAGCATCAGCGAAGTTAAGCGACATTGGGTAGGAGTTCGCTGCATGACCATCCTTTACGTTCAGATGATATAGGCCTAATGACAAGTGGTTTAAATTCTTTTGTAAGTTAGGTGTATGTACCCCCAGTTCCATGACCCCCTGGCTGTTAGGAAAATCATGCAGTTAACCAACTAACCCTCATGGATGTAAGTGGACACATTCATGAACATTCACGTTCACACGCTTCAGAGTCACTTGCCTTTACCAGTGTCAGGGAAAGGGTCAGATGTAGGAAATAGGAACATGTGCTACATAAAAGTTTGCGTTCTGTAGCAAACAAAATTTCAGATCTCCTACTGGCGTTCTCCAGATTTTTTATAGTGGTACATTTGCTAAAATAAGAGAGGCACATAACTGTCAGGGCCGTATCCAGAGCATGAGAAGGGGGGTTACAGTGTTAGACAAAATGCGCCGACCTCCGTGGCGGCAGCACAGAAAAGATAAGCTTCCCCAGACCATCATAGACACCTTACCCTATACTGCAATGTATCCCAACATCAAGATACTACTCCGCATCCTTTGCAGCCTACCACTCACGAGCTGCACTGCAGAGCGAGCATTCAGTGGCCTGAAGGGCCTGAAGACTTACCTTCGCTGCAGCATGGCCACAGAACGACTGACTGGGTTGGCTCTAATGCACATCCACCGTGACATCCCCATTGATGTGACGACCATTATCACCATGTTTGCAAGACGCCACCCAAGACGAATGACCATGGTCAACGTGTTGGATGGTTGACTCATGACTACTACTCATTCTGTATTAAGCTGAGGACAGGAGGAGCTTTTTCTCTCACTATAGGACTGATATGACAATACGTGATCATGAAGTGTAAAGTCAGTTGCAATAAACAGATGCCAATTCGTGATGTTGAGGCTATTGTACCGTTTTAATGACATAATCAAAGGCCCCACCCTGGTCACAGGGTTTACAGTTTAGAAATCAGATATATAATATATAATTATAAAGGGTGATCCAGAGAAATGGGACCCAAAAGAAACCCCTGTAACTCTTAAAGTATAAGTCCTTTTATAAAATCATACGCATCATTCGAAAGAGGATAGTTACAAGTTTGTACAGAATTGTATAGGTTTTGACAAAGGTGGGCAGTTGCGCCGCAAAAAGTTGCGGCGCAACTTGCGGCGCAACATTTTTGGTTGCGCTTGCGCTTGCGACGCAACTTTTTGAAAAGGGTTGCGCTTGCGCGTGCGGCGCAACTATTTCAGCAGAGTTGCGGTTGCGGTTGCGGCGCTACAAAAATTGTTGCGCGTGCCCACCACTGGGTTTTGACAATACAAGACAAGATAAAATACAAAACAAAATAAAAGTGTTAGTTAAAACTAACCCTTCAAGATGACTGCATGGACTGTGGAACAGCTGCGTTTCATAACTGAGCAATATTATGAGCATGGAAGAAGTGTAGTTTCAGCTCAAAGATCTTTCAAGACACCTTCACCTTCTAAGAGCTGAAACTACACTTCTTCCATGCTCATAATATTGCTCAGTTATGAAACGCAGCTGTTCCACAGTCCATGCAGTCATCTTGAAGGGTTAGTTTTAACTAACACTTTTATTTTGTTTTGTATCTTATCTTGTCTTGTATTGTCAAAACCTATACAATCCTGTACAAACTTGTAACTATCCTCTTTCGAATGATGCGTATGATTTTATAAAAGGACTTATACTTTAAGAGTTACAATATATATATATATAATTCTGGGACAACCGGGGGGGGGGGGGGTTACAGACATCCAATAATCCCCCCTGAATACGGCCCTGATTGTAATGAAATACAGGGTGTACATAAAGTCAGGATCTATTTTTGTGAAGCACTTGGAAATTATATGGAATTCAATCATAAAATGATAAAGTGGTAACATTTATTAAATAATTAAGAGTAGGATTCGACGTGACGCCCATCAGTATCCCTGCACAGCTCAAATCGTTCCGCAGCATTTCTAAACACATTCTGGAGCATTTGCGGGGTTATGTTATCTGCAGCAGTTCGTATACGTGTACGTAAGTTTTCAAGACTCGTAATCTTCGTCTGATAGACGTGCGATTTGATAAAGCCCCATGAAAAGAAATCTAAAGGGGTTAAATGTGGTGATCTCGCTGGCCAAGGTCTGTTGCTTCCGCGTCCGATCCAGCGATTTGGAAAACGTCCATTTAGATAATCCTGAACAATTTTGGCATAGTGACAAGGAGCCAGGGCCGGCTCAAGGTACCGGCAACTCGGGCAGTTGCCCGGGGCGCCACGTGCTAAGGGGCGCCACGTCATGTGTTTGGGATCTTCCAAATACAAAGGGAAAAATAGAAAAATAAATAAATAAAATAAATTAAATAAAAGAGTCAAATGTGAAAATTTCCTGATGTGGAGTCAAATTTTCAAGGATTATGACATTATATTAGTCAATAGCATTAGTACCAGACTACCAGTAAAGCTAAGGTCAGCTTGGCCCGACATGGGATGACATGTCACATGGGTTGATGTGGCCGCGTAGGTGAGCGTTGAGCACAAATTACATACCCTGGCAGCGCTGCCATCCTTTAATATCTCATCAGTGTTGCCACTTTGTGGAATTTTTACATTTTTTTGTGGATTTACCTCAGACAAAAGTGCAACACTGTCTCTCATATTTCATACATGGTTCCATTTTGAGAATGTTTAGTTGTACTTTGAGTGAATATCGTTAATTGTAATAAACTCTTTATTCCTACATTTGTAGTTTTTCCTCATTGTGAACAAATTTTATAATTATACTTGTAAGGGCGCCGAAGTTCAGCTTGCCCGGGGCGCCAGCAATCCTAGGGCCGGCCCTGCAAGAAGCACCGTCATGTTGATAGACGACGGTACTAACAATCCTATCCCCGTCGTCTATCAACATGATGGTACTCCTTGTCACTATGCCAAAATTGTTCAGGATTATCTAAATGGACGTTTTCCAAATCGCTGGATCGGACGCGGAAGCAACAGACCTTGGCCAGCGAGATCACCAGATTTAACCCCTTTAGATTTCTTTGCATGGGGCTTTATCAAATCGCACGTCTATCAGACGAAGATTACGAGTCTTGAAAACTTACGTACACGTATACGAACTGCTGCAGATAACATATCCCCGCAAATGCTCCAGAATGTGTTTAGAAATGCTGAGGAACGATTTGAGCTGTGCAGGGATACTGATGGGCGTCACGTCGAATCCTACTCTTAATTATTTAATAAATGTTACCACTTTATCATCTTATGATTCAATTCCATATAATTTCCAAGTGCTTCACAAAAATAGATCCTGACTTTATGTACACCCTGTATTTTGTACATCACTCGAAAAAAACTTTAGGCTTTAAAATAAGGCCTAGTCTGTTGCTGAAAAATTAAAGAATTTATTGGGCAACGTCGTGGTCGGTGTCGTAATACCGCCTACCGTCGATCAGGGACGTTAAGCGACATTAGGTCTAGAGCAGTGGTGGGCAACCTGCGGCCCACTCACTAGCCTAGGTTGCCCATCACTGGTCTAGAGCGTAGTTGTATGGGAAACCGTCCTCTGCGTCAAGATTTTGTAGTGACCGGTGGTTCGGATTCCACGTAAAGCTGATAGAAAATTTATAAATTTTTTAATTTACAGTTATGTAAAACACACACACACACACACACGTGTTATATACATGGAATATCATGCATGAACCCGCACCATTTTGCATGCTGCAAAAATTTCCCCACCAAAATTTACAGTTGTACATTATGCAAAATCGTGTGAGTTCAGGCATGATATTCCATCTATGGAATCCCAACGTTGCACTAAATAATTTGAATGAGGTACTGGTCATTACTTCGAGTACAGGAGGATTAACGCGCAAAATGCCTCTGAACGCGAAAGCATTATGCATTTCCTTGGTTGTTTAAATGTATGAAAGGTTATATTCACTTTTATTCCGTCGCAATGTAATGGCTAGCGTCCTCACATTTTATTCAAGTGGTGGTGGATTCAAATCCTGGTGGGCACAATTTTTGCATATATATATATGATTGAACTCAGAATGGTCCCCTGAGGCTCTTTCATGATACACACAGACCGTGCATGGAACAAGGAACTCTTCTGGGAAAATTAAATCCACTATAGTCCAAATAAGTAAGTCTGTGTATGTATCATATATATATATATATATATATATATATATATATATATATAGATATTATAATATATATATATATATATATGTGTATATATATATATATATATATATATATATATATTATATATATTAGGGTGGTCCAAAAAGTTAAAGCATCGACTAAGTTCTCTCCACAAGGTTGGTTTTATGCCTCTTGGTGTGGACAGTATTTGTGCAAAGTTTCACGTTATTCGGTTAATATTTAGGGGTCGCCCCACTTGCCCCCTTTTTGAAAATTTGGGAAAATATATAGACAACTGAATAACTAAATTTTTTTTTGGTTCTCAAAGAATATGAAAGAAAACAGTAAGACAATAGGACATGATAATGGGTGTATCTTCATTATTTCTTCTTGCATCAGAGTCGCCTTGGATGGTATTGGTATCTGTTTTCGTGGGCGGCTACGAGTTGTAGGAGGTACTGCTTCTGGTCCTCGTTTCGTGTCAAAGTGTCATTGTAGCGTTGTGCGAGAGCAATACCTCGCTCGGCAGCATCATTGACGACTTTCATCTTTAAGGCGCGATCTCTAAGTTCCCTGTAGTTCTTGTCATTTGGCCATTCCCGTGGATCTTTTTGAAGTAACTGGCGCGCTTCCTCCTTACCTCCAACTTTCAAGGCATCAAAGAGGGTCAATGTCCTTTTCGTGACGAAGGATGCCACATCATTTTCAACACCAGCTTCCGCCATGTCGATTCGTCGGGGGGCAGCCATTCTTTGGGGATGTTGGAGGTGTTGAACCATTCTCTTTTGGTATCAGGATCGATCCTATTATCGAAGAAGGCCAGTCCAATCAGATGCTCCGACAAGTACCACAGGTGGCGTCTTAGAGCTGTCTTCGCCGCTTGTGCAGCTCCTCCGTGTGGATATTTTTCCAGAAGATGCAGCATTTTGAGATCATTGAGAGGAGCTTGTGTCCCCATTGGCGCTTCATTGCAGTACTTGACGTAAATCAGACTGACAAATAAAGCCAGCTGAGTCACGTTTCGTTCTTCGCGTGCTGTGAGCTTGAATTGATAGTGAAAGAGGTAGATTTTGAGCGCATAAATCGCCTTCGCCATCCATCTCGCGTGGTGCATGGGACCCGGAGCTCGGATAAAGAGTTGACCACCAGTCTTTCCCCCCAGGAAGAGCAAAGATAGTTCAAGGAACTCCTTGTAGTCGTCACGAGGTTGGCTTGCCTGAAGAGCGTTAGGTAAGTAAGTGAGCATCTCTTTTCTCATCTCTTGGAGTTGAGGGTTCTCGAACAGCTGTCCGATGCTGAGACAAATGCTTCGTGGGAGAGAGATGGCCATTCCTTTTGAAATCGCTTAAAAGGCCTGTTTCAGGACTTCCTGTTGAGCCAAATATTGAGGCAAAGACATCAGCAAGTACGACTTCAAGTATATGATGTCGACAACCGATCCAAACTAGCTCGTGACCCAATGCTTCTTCAATCCTGACACAGGCTCCGCGATGTAAACCCGTGTTTGACGCAGTGGTATCGAAGACGAGACCTCTCACATGCTGTTCCACGTTCCATAATTTCATAGTTTGAAGGCATGCCTGGGCCTGTGCTTCTCCAGTTCCTTGTTTCATCTTTGGGACACCAAGCAGCTTCTCCTGTCCATTGAATGTATAAGGATTGCTATCCGATGCACATTCGTCTTCTTCCCTTCAATGCCGGGGAGAAGCTTTCCGTCCCAATGGAGAAGGACAGGGTCTTCTAGAGAGAATGATTCTAGGTCTTCTCGAGCTGCCTGTTCTCGCCCACTTTCTCTGTAGCGATGAATAGAGCTCCGAGAGCACGTCATCCCAGACAGATCATGCCCCGCGGCCTGTAATACAGCTCCAGTTACGAAAACAGCATTCCGGTCAGAAAGATTGGTGCGATCCATTGCTCCAATGACTTCTGGAGATTGGAAAATGTTCGTAACCTTGTTCTTGGGACGCTTTGGTGCCGGAGCTTCAGACGAAGAAGGAATCGGAACCGATGGTCTATAGTCGTCGTCGTCTTGCGAAAAAAGGGAAGAAGAAGAAGAGGAAAGATCAATTGATGACACTCCTGCTTCTTCCAAATCTTTCTGTGTTGCTTCATGCCTTGCCTTCCTCTTGGCTTCCTTCTCCATTCTGGATCGCTTTCTGTCCTTTGTGTAGTCGTTTCCTTATCAATGCCAGCCATGCTGCAAGAATTGACGTCCTTGCGCTGCATGGACAGGAAATTTCGGTCCTCAACGTTGACGATGTGCTCATGGCATCACTGGTTGCGATGTCAAACAGTTCCTGGATGTCCGCTTTGAAGATGTCTTCATTCATTCTAATCGCTGGCACGTTGCCTGGTCCTGTGCTTCTTGAGTGTTTTGTAGCGGTCTAAAAGCTTTGAAAGCTTACGGACACAGGAGTCGATCCGTTGAGTTGGGATCCGCGCTCGGGTCCAGACTTCAATCACCCTCTGGCATGCCTGGTTCAGACTGTCGGAGGTGGTTTGCTTTTGATTGATGTGGTGGTATTGCCCCAAGAGGAGGGCGTCAAGGCATGTAGGGAGCCTTGACGTGGATAAAGTTCCAGTTGCCATCCCTAGAAGCCAAACTTTTGGAATTGATCGAGTTTGAGCCATCGGACCTACGGAAGAAAAAAGTACATTATATAATATATATTCAGAGTGGGGCGACCTCTAAATATTCACCAATCACGCTGCAATTTTGCACATACCATGTGGACACTAAATGGACAAAAACCACACTTGTGGAGACTATCTAAGACAATTTTGAAATTCCCCCTATGGATTTGGACCACCCTAATATATATATATATATATATATATATATATATATAATATATATATATATATATACAGGGTGGGCGGAAAGTAGCTCCCTATTTTGGATTGGTAAAAAAATACGTATATTATCCATTTATTTCAGAAGAAATAATATGAAAAGGTAGGCATACATGGTAGGTTTTCTCTAAAATTCAATGTGGGCTCCAACTCTTTCCACCAGCTTCTGGAGCCGCCCAGAATGGCGTCCACTGACTTTAGCAGGAACTCCGGCGGGATGGAGGACATGACTTCCCGAATTCGGTCCTCCAGTTCTTCCAAATGTCCTCGGTTTGGTGCGGTAGACTTCTTCCTTTACCCACACCCAAAGAAAGAATTCGCACGGTGTCAAGTCGGGGCTCCTGGCTGGCCATTGATGTGGACCACGACGACCCATCCAACGCCCAGGGAAGTGGGCATCCAGCCACTCACGGACAACAAGACCGAAGTGCGGAGGGGCGCCATCTTACATAAATATCAGATCGTCGATGTTCTCCCATGTGCTGACAACCGGCCAGACCTCGTTTCGCAACATAGCAAGGTACCGCTCAGCACTTCGCTCTTGTTGTCCGTGAGTGGCTGGATGCCCACTTCCCTGGGCATTGGATGGGTCGTCGTGGTCCACATCAATGGCCAGCCAGGAGCCCCGACTTGACACCGTGCGACTTCTTTCTTTGGGGGTGGTAAAGGAAGAAGTCTACCGCACCAAACCGAGGACATTGGAAGAACTGGAGGACCGAAATCGGGAAGTCATGTCCTCCATCCCGCCGGAGTTCCTGCTAAAGTCAGTGGACGCCATTCCTGGGCGGCTCCAGAAGCTGGTGGAAAGAGTTGGAGCCCACATTGAATTTTAGAGAAAACCTACCATGTATGCCTACCTTTTCATATATTTCTTCTGAAATAAATGGATAATATACGTATTTTTTTACCAATCCAAAAATAGGGAGCTACTTTCCGCCCACCCTGTATATATATATATATATATATATATAAGCAAATTCGAAATTTTTAATTTTCACTCCAAAGCTATAAACTGGGAAGATGTGACATCCAGCATGGAAGTAATAGATTGGAAAACCATTTTCGAGGCCAAGACAACGGAAGAGATGCTGATGACGTTAGAGGAGAAGACGTTAGAAATTGTGGAAAAACATGTCCCAAAGATTAGTGATGTAGCGGATGTCATTTTTTTCACATCCGCGGATGCGGATGCGGATGAGGATGTTTGATTTCAACATCCGCGGATGCGGATGCGGATGCGGATGTCTACATTTTCGTTATTTTTTAGGATATATTCGAGATTTGTTGTGTTTAACGTATATAATAAGTTATTATATAGAGAGAGCTGTAGCTATAATGTAGTATAATTGATTAATTGTACAATAATTGCCGTACTTTTCTCTGAACATATAAAATAATATCAAGCATCTAACTAATATAAAAATCAATTAGTGAATTCGTCTGCAAATAAATTCGTTATATTTTGTTGATTTTCAGCCACAATTAGAAACCATAATTGTGTTACCAGGATGCGGGACGTGAACCCAACTCAAATGCACCCCACCGACCTCTTTCCCCAACCTCCACCCTTATATAAAGAGATCTTTAATTAGCTTGATAACTATTTATATTAAGTTTAAAGTTTTATTAGGCATATTTATAAATGAGTAATTAAAATAAAGTAAACTAAGATGTTCATCGTTTAATGTTCAAACTTAATTATAGGAAGGTTATGCTTAAGGAACATTAACTTTTCTGCCTTTTCTGCTGCCAGTCTGTTTCTCTTTTCATCATATATTAATCCAGCACTGCTAAATAATCTCTCGCTTGGTACGTTTGTTGGAGGACAGGCTAAATGTTTCCTTGCAATGTTTCCTCTGCGTATTTTTCCACCAACTAATAGGATTGTCACATGCAGCCAGGCGTTTTTCTTGGTGATAGCTCTCGATCATTTTTATTACATCTTTTGACATCGCGTAGGTCTCGTCATTGCTGCTTGACTCAGAAACTGAGAGACAGATTCTGTGATAGATTTGCTTGTTGAAGGTGTTGGTTCTGTCACTGAAACTTTTATTCTTTTGGGGGTGGCGAAGCGACAGATTCAAGAGATTGAAGCTCTTCAAACTGCTTTGCCAAGTGATGATTTAACTCGTTCTAATGTACAAGGTGAAAATAACTTAGCTTTGTAACGTGGATCTAAGTAGGTTGCAAGAGAGTAACTTCATACAAGAACAGCCTCTCGTCTTGTCGCTTGCATCACTTTTGCGCACAATGAACTAGTTCTATTAATATAGTAGAATTTGATAATTTCCGCTTATTAATGACGTTTTATCTCAATGGTCCCATCCGCACGACATCCGCAGTCCAAAGTGCGATGCGGACGCGGGTGCGAGAAAATGTGCGATGTTCCGCGGATGCGGATGCGGATGCGGATGTGACCTACATCACTACCAAAGATACAACAAAGAGGAAAGAGAAGCAGGTTCGAAAGCTAAAAGAGGGCATTGTTCCGAAAGAGAAAAAGAGTGACTGCAAAATTACGTAGTTGTAAAGATAACAACATCAGAAAAATATTAAATGATAAACTACAAAGTATCGATGACGTCATACAGGAACTAATCGAGAAGCATACAGAAAAAGAAGATGACGCTATAGAAGTGATAAAGGCTAACTCAAAGTACTTCTATAATTTCGCGAAAAGAAAGTCGAAAAACCATGCGACTATCGGACCTTTAAAAAATGAGAACAGTGATTTATCTGATGATCTAACAGAAGTATCTGAAATATTAAGAGCTCAGTACGAATCATCTTTCAGTATCCCAAAAACTGACAAATTGATATGCGATAGAAACGCGTTCTTTGAAGAAGAACCACAAGGGGAAAGTATAACGGATTTCGACTTTACGACGGATGATATTACACAAGCCAAAGGGAAACTAAAGACACACTCAGCGGCAGACTGGATAAATGGAATACCACACTGATCAAAAAACTGCAAGAATGCAATCGCTGAGCCCCTATACTGGATATGGAGACGATCATTAGACACGGGAGAAATACCGGGCATCCTGAAGCGCGAACATAGTCCCAATATATAAAGAGATCGATCCAAGGACAAAAACTATAGGCCAGTGTCGCTTACATCTCATCTCACTAAAATATTTGAAAGAATAGTTAGACAGAAAATCTATGACTTTTTGGAAACTCGGAAAAAATTCAATGATAACCAACACGGGTTTCGGTCAGGCAGATCATGCCTATTACAACTAATGGAACACTACAACAACATTATTGATTCACTTGAAAGTAATGAAAACTATGATGTACAATACACAAACTTTGCTAAAGCGTTCGACAAGTGTGACCACGGAATCATAATACATAAACTGAAATATATGGGAATAACAGGAAATGTAGGGAAATGGATATATAATTTCCTTAGTGAGTGGAGGCAAGTCGTTACAGTACAAGGAGTATCTTCATCAGAATCAGAGGTCCTCAGCTCGGTACCACAAGGAACAGTATTAGCTCCACTACTCTTCATAATCATGCTAACTGACGTAGATGAGGACGTTACCAGAGACAGCACAGTAACATCCTTTGCGGATGACACAAAGATCAGTAGAAAAATAAGAAACCCAGAAGACATAGGATCTCTACAAACCGACATAAACAAAATCTACAAGTCGACGGAAGACAACAATATGAAGTTTAACACCGAGAAATTTCAGCTATTATGGTACGGAAAAAAAGAAGACCTAAAATCCATGGAATATTATACCCCAAATGGACAGGAAATTCAGAGAAATTCCAGAGCAAAAGATTTATGGGTTGTAATGACAGATGATGCGAAATTTGAAACACAAAATAAGATAGCAGTAAACAGAGCAAAGAGAATAACGGGTCAGATATTGAGAACCTTTAAACGAAGGGATAGGAATGCAATGATTCCTCTACTGAAAACCCTGATAATACCCAAATTGGAATACTGCTCGGTCCTAAGATCCCCATATAAAAAAGAAGACATTAGACAGCTGGAGGGGATCCAGAGAAGCTTCACAGCCAAGATCAATGGGTGCAAAGAACTAAATTACTTGGAAAGGTTACGAGAACTAGACCTATATTCACTGGAAAGGAGAAGAGAGAGATACATCATTATTTACACTTGGAAAATAATGGAGAAACTAGTCCCTAATCTTACTCTGAATCCATAACTCCCCAAACAACGGTGGAAAGTAGAAGCGGTAGACTGTGTCGTATTCCCAAATTGAAGGCGAGACAGGGAACATCCTTAACCCTGAAAGAAAATAGTTTTGTAGTGAGAGGACCAAAACTGTTTAATCAGTTGCCCAAAGACCTAAGAAACACGAAGGGAGTTGCAGTGGAAATCTTCAAAAGAAGACTAGACGCCTGGCTCAGAACAATCTCCGATGAGCCGGGCGTACTTGGCTATGTGAGGTGGAGAGCGCAAGAATCCAACTCACTACTTCACCAGGCCAACTCGAGAGGAGGGGCGACAAGCTTGACCTTCGCGAAATGAGAAATCATCGCGCGGAACCTTTGTAAGGTTGTAAGGTAAGGTATATATATATATATATATATATATATATATATATATATATAGATATATATATATAAATAATGCTTTTTTCTGCTGGAACACACCGGTAAGGCGTACCGGTACCTTTTAATGAATTTACAGCAAAAGTAAAAAAGCTTAACGATTTCATCTTTCATTTATAACTCTGATCGGTTCTTGCCGCAGCTCTAATTGTTGATTTGCCATAACCACCACCCTACGTTCATTTATACAGCATATATACATATATTACACGGTGTGTGTGTGTGTGTGTGTATATATATATATATATATATATATATGAGTTCCGGTACCTTTTTTCCAGAAAAACTATGCTTTTCAATGCAAATATACATATATATTTGCGTTGAAAAGCATAGTTCCTATGTTTTCTGACTTTTGGCCCATCCGTATAATACTGTATTATATAATATATATTATATATATATATATATATATATATATATACCTTCGTTAATCTTGGTTTTGCTTCCGCCCGAATTGTTCGTTCTGACGAAGGTCAAATGCAGTTAAAATTACAAAATCCTCGTCCGGACTCGATCTCACGACCTCCCGATCAGCAGCCCAACGTCTTAACTACAAGGCTATACAGTAGGGTGTATCATGCTCATTGAAGCGCGAATTTCAAGGTTGGCAGTATGTATTCCTATGTAAAATTAAATTTTAGGAGGGGTTTGTTTTCTTGAACTTTTGCTAAAAATCACGTTTAAGTGTTCAAATTTCCACTTTTTCGTTTTCTGGTTATGTACAGAACAGCTGTGCAGGGCACACTGTACTATAAATGTAACAGACCGGTTTCTTACCAAACAAAACCATTGTAACAGCTATTATAGACTACTAGAGTGTCACTGTGATAATTTTCTATGTTTCAGACACAAAGCTTGGTGAAGATTGTGTAGCCACCATAGCTAAGCAAGGACGAAAGACCAGAAAAAGTTCTGGTTCAAAGCTGAGTGATCTGGTGGGTCCAGGCAAGCAGTTATTTTCCACAGAAGTTCCAACCTGGAGACCTGTGTTTCAGAGAGGAATTCTCCTCCAGGCAGAGAAGCTGCTTCTGGATGATATGAAGAGAGATCAGTACCCTCTGCAAGATTTGGCTAAGGACTTGGCATCACTGTACTGGCACACAGTGGCGCAAAGCAATGCCAAGTTCACTCCTCCTGTGATCATTCAAGAGAGATCCATTGCCAGGAAGATTCTTGTCAGGTGGAATGAAATGATTGACCTAGTGAATGGCAGAGTGAAGGCTGCAAAGAGAGAGAAGAAAATATCTGAACTTGATACATTGTTTAACATAACAACCTGCAGACATGATATCACTCTCTGTGGAACTGAAGCATCTGGCTGCTCTGGCTGTGCTGCTAGAGTTCATGTCAACTGTGACTGTCCTCTGCCTCAGAAGATTCCAAAGCTAGAGCTAGAGTGGCTCCATTACCAGAGGATCAAAACATCAGAAGATTCTGGCTTCCGGATGGCATCTGTTGATGTGAAGGAAACAGTGAAGCAGGTGAAGGCTGCTAAGAGGAAGGACGAATAGAAGGCAGTTGAGAAGAGAAACAGAAAAGAGGAAGAAGAAAAGGAGCTACTGCTTAGAGTTGATGATGGTGATGATGATGAAGATGAGGTGACTTCCTTGCAAGAGTCTCCAGGCAGAGCAGCTCCTACTGCTGACACAGATTTTTCCAGTACTGCACCAGGCACAAGCTCCAGTGTCAACACTGGCAAAGTCTCCACCTCTGCAAAGGAGGACCTACATGGATATCTCAAGCACTGCTGCGGCTGCAGTCAGGTTCAAGGTGGCAAACACTCTTGCAGCAGCCATTGCAACTGGCTTCTTACAAGATCTCATTAAGGCTGGCCATCTATCTGCTGATAAGGCATATCTAGCTGTTGACAGGATGAAGATGTGGAGGGGCAAGGAGTCTGTAATAGGTGCCTCGGTGGAGGCACTGGAGAAAAGGACAGAGGGAGAGGAGATCAAGGGAATTTCTTTGATGGAAAACAAGATAAGAAGACAAAGATCATGAGGTACAGTGAAGAAACTGGCCACTTCCATCCTGATATTACAACTGAAGAGCACTATAGTGTTACCTTGGAACCTGATGGGAAGTATCTCTTCCATTGTCCACCAGAAGAACCTGAAGGAAATGAGAAACCTGCACTGAAGGTAGCTCAGGCTCTGTTTGAGTGGATTAGTGCTCATGGTGCTAAAGATACTATTGTGGTCCTTGGTGGTGACTCCACCAACACAAACACAGGACCTGATGGAGGAGCCATCACTCACTTGGAGAGACTGCTAAGTCACAAGTGTCACTGGCTGATATGCCAGTTGCATATTAATGAACTCAGCCTCAGGCACATGATCATCAGGCTTGATGGTCCCTACACGCACAAGTCTGGGTTCAGTGGCCCAATAGGAAAACGTTTGGAGAAGATCAATGACATACCTGTCAACTTTAGCTTCAAGGCTCTGCTAGGAGAAGAAGATATAACTGAACTGCCAGAAGACATTGTACAGAACCTTAGCACTGACCAGAAGAACTGCTACCTACTGATCAAAGCTCTCAAGACAGGAGATTTGAGCAAGAAAGTTGCTCGTCTGAAGTGTGGCCCACTGAATCAGTCACGCTGGCTGATTACAGGTGAGGCTCTGTTGATGCTGTGGATGAGCACTATAGTGTTACCTGGGAACCTGAGGGGAAGTATCTCTTCCATTGTACACGAGAAGAACCTGAAGGAAATGAGAAACCTGCACTGAAGATAGCTCAGGTTCTGTTTGAGTGGATTACTGCCAGTGATGGGCATCGATACATGAAAATCGCTAAAGCGATACCGATACATCGATACATGAAGAACGTCTTAGGCGATACCGATACGCCGATACTTTCTAGATGTCTTAAGCGATACCGATACCGATACATGCATCGCCGATACATGTATCGCCGGTACATTTTTATAATTATTCATTTAATATGTAGGTATTAGATATTATTGTTTATACTAGTAATTTGTACGCACTGTAAGTAAAATCAACGACATTTTAATGGGTTTTATAGATGTAAATAAAAACAATTGCTTTATTTAATGAAAGTATGGTTTAATTTTGTAGGATACATGAATGACTGAAAATATTACACTAACAATTAAAAGTACTTACTATTACCCTTCAAAAATACCAGCTGGCTAAACATCTGGTCAGACAGTCTATTCCTTTTTGGAGCGTGAATGTGACCAGCCAAACTAAACAACCGTTCTACAGGAGCAGAGGATGGTAGTGGTGTGTTATACTTCAGGAAGACCCGTAGAATTCCTGGGTACTGCCTCAGAGATTGGAGAGAATGACTTCCGTCACCCAGATACTGTAAAACTTCCATCTCAGTGGAATCTTGGGTTGCAGAGACATTAGTGGAAGCAGAATCATAACAGAAGAAATCATCTGCACTTCCGTCAGATGCAGCATCACTTAGTTGTTGCTGTGGGGTCTGCTCGCTGAGGCTCTTAACAGCATTAACCAACATTTCTTGAACCCTCTTTTTGACAATGTTAGTATTAAATTTGCCTTTTATTGTCATCCACTTTAACTTGAACAGAGGATTTGAAGACGATGCCAGTATTGCTGCTTTACACTCATGCGACGCATCAAGGCACAGAAACTTTTCAAACCGCTTAGTGAACCCTACTGTGATTGCATTGAGAAATGGCTGACAATGACGCAATGCCTCTGAATTCAAACGCTCTAGCTTCTTCTCTACAGCTAACAATGTTTCTATATTATGGTTAATTAATCTCAATAACACAAGTACAAACGTGTTTAAACGTTGCGCCGTACTGTGTGACGTGACCAGTAGAGTAGTACTGTCATTAAATAAATATTTAATAATATTATTATTTATGTATATTCATAAATATAACTCAGTAGTGTCATATTATAACATCTATTTAAATATTTAAAAATTCTTATTAATGTATCGATGTATCAATTTTTTTCGATACATTTAAGAAAATTGACCTTAGCGATACCGATAAATCGATACTTTTGTCAAGTAGCTAAAGCGATACCGATACCGATACCGATACAAAAGTATCGATCGATACGTATCGGCGATACATGTATCTAGATACTGCCCATCACTGATTACTGCTCATGATGCTAAAGATACTATTGTGGTCCTTGGTGGTGACTCCACCAACACAAACACAGGACATGATGGAGGAACCATTACTCACTTGGAGAGACTGCTAGGTCACAAGTGTCACTGGCTGATATGCCAGTTGCATATTAATGAACTCAGCCTCAGACACATGATCATCAAGCTTGATGGTCCCTACACGCACATTTAATAGGGTGGATCGATTTTACATTTTTTTCGATTTCCATATTCTAATAGAGACAAAAACTTGCGCATGCATGAGAAAATAGCCTCTGCAAAATCTTAGCTTAATAGGTAATCATCTTCTGCCCCCGGCAGAGCGATGAAAATCATATTTTAGTAGTCAAAAACGTATTTTTCTTATAATTTTTAAAATATTTCAATATGCATCAAAATTATTCCTAATAACTATAAAGTCGATGAAAAAGACCTCATATGATCGTTTTTCCAAGCGCGTTGTCCTACGTTAATATCTTTTGCCCCCGGCAACAACGTCAAATGTTGAAAAAATAGATAATTTATATACATATTTTCAGATCGGCTCTTTGTCTTAAATAATGCATTTATATATTTCCCATAGCATTTATATCGTTGCTTAGGCATGAAATAACACACGCAAAATTTTATGACTCTAGGCTAGGGTTTAAAGATCATCTCTGGTGAGTGCTGCCAGCAGCAGCTGCCACTGACGCGCCAGTACGCACTGCGCAGTTCCAGTTGCCTTTTGACAGCGTCGAAGGCATGTGTGTATTTTGCAGCTGGCTCCTCGAGTCCTCAGTGTGTGTGTGTGTGTGTGTGTGTGTGGCTCCTCACTCAGAGTCCTCAGTGTGCTCAATCTCTCTGCTCATATCCTTGTTTGTTTTTCTCATAACTCTGTTTTTTTCGATTTTATTGCGTAACAGAACAATACATTATTCTTTAATCTTTACAGGATGGCTACCGCTACAACTAGAAGATCGGTTAGTGTCCAATATTTGGTGCTAGGAAAGATTTGAATTTGCGATGTTTTCCCACATGTGAAGATGTGATGCAATACTACCATCATGTGAGAACTGAGTTGAGATCATCAAAGAAGGAACCTCCATTCAAAGACATCGCCGCTGTGGTCACGGAGAGACTGGAATACTTGTGGAAATTAGCTTCCATTCCAACAGTTTCGACAGCACGGATAAATCAAATGTTGAAAAGTTATCGTGATAAAATGGCTAACATCATCAAATCACTGAACGCGAAAAAGAAGAATGAATCGTTACAGAAAAATCTTGAGGCCTTCAAGAAATCAACTAAGACCACCTTATTTGACATATCGGCTTGTAAATGCCCTGATTTGACAAAATGCAGCTGCCCTCGTGAACGACGAGTACCACTGAAAGAGCAACAGTTTTTACTCGACCAAAGAAGTGATCGCAAAATGGCAATAGGAACTTTGGATGTTGAAACAACAAATAAAAACGAGATGACTCTTGCAAGAAGATTGGCGATATTGAAACAAGAAGGAATAGCAGAACATCAAGAGCCGTCGACTAGTAAACGACAAGAAACTTCTCAAGAACAACCTTCTTCGTCAGCCTCTAGTGAAACCGAGGATACATCTATAGAATCATCGTCATCGTATGAACTAACACCGAGAGATAAACATGACATGAAGGAAAAAACACGAATGAAACTCCAGGTACTTGCTGAAGCTTGTGATCGTACGGGCGTCTCAGACAGAGCTGCTTCATTTATTGCTTCTTCGTTGTTAGAGGATGTTGGCTGGATACGAGAAGATGATGTCAGTTCAGTGATTGATCGAAATAAGATAAGAAGAGCCAGAAAAAGAGTTCGTTCTGAGCATCAGCAAGATGACAAGATCACGCTACCATTACAGGGCATTTTCTTTGACGGACGTAAAGATAAAACAATGACACAAGAAGAAATAGACAATGTGAAGCATAGAAGGACTGTGGTAGAAGAGCATATAGTTTTAGTTCAAGAACCAGAATCCCAGTACATGGGGCATTTCACTCCTGCATCAGGTTCTGCCACTGCAATAACATCAGGTATCATCAACTTTCTAGAGACTAACAATATTAGCACGGACGACATTGTGGCTATCGGCTGTGATGGTACCGCAGTGAACACGGGTCGAAAGGGTGGAGCCATTCGTATGATTGAAATGAAACTACAAAGGCCAGTTCAGTGGATCATATGCCTATTACACGGTAATGAATTATCACTGCGACACCTCATTCAAGACTTGGACGGCAAAACAACTGGGCCAATGGGCTTTACTGGACCAGTTGGAAAACAACTGAACGACTGCGAAAAACTTCCAATTACAGAATTCGATGCCATTCCATCTCCCGACATTGACATAGATGATGCCGAGTTGAGCACTGACCAAAAATATTTGTTAGGCATCTACAGAGCAGTGTCGAGCGGTAGCTGCTCTTCAGCTCTCGCGGCTCGAAATCCAGGTAAGATGGCGCATTCCAGGTGGCTGACAACAGCAAATAGATTTCTGCGCCTCTATGTTTCAACCAGTGAACCCTCCAGCACCTTCAACGAAATTGTGCGATTCATTATGACAGTTTACGCACCAATTTGGTTTAAGATAAAGAAAAACTCCAGTTTCACTGAGGGCGCAAAACATTTTTTCGAAATGATGCGTCTCTCTCAGACCATGCCTCAAAGATCTAAGACAAACGCCAACAAAGTCCTCCGTAGAAATTCTTTCTTTGCTCACCCAGAAAATATTTTGATCTCCATGCTACATGCCGATGAGCAACACATAAGAGAATTGGGATGGAGAAGAATATTAAAAGCACGATCAAAACAATCACCAGCGGGGGAAATTCGAGCCTTCGCCATGCCTGAGCTGCTCTACGATAGTCAAAACTATTACGAAATGATCAACTGGCAAACGGCTGAGGTGACCGAACCCCCCGTTACAAAAACAATACCTGATACCCGAATAAAAGAGTTTGTTGAGACGGGAGACCAGCCTGATGGACTGATCCCACTATTCCCTTGTCATACTCAAGCGGTCGAGAGACTCATCAAATTAGTAACCGAAGCCTCTGCCAGTGTAAGTGGAATAGAAGAGAGGGACGGATTCATCCGCTCCCGTCTTCACTCCCGAACAAAAATTCCACGATTTGATTCTAAGAAAGATTACCGTATGTAAATCGACATGCAGCCAAAGGAAGGGTGGTTGGGGCTGGATAGGGTGAAACTCGACGTACAACCACCTCCTCGTGGTGAGTTCTGGGTTGCTAATTTTATAAAATTAGCAAGCGAGGAGCTGTACTTAGTACTTATCGTACTTATAACATCGCATTAACGTAATTATAATCCACATTTAGACTTTTCTCGGGGACAGAAGATATTACTCTAGAGTCATAAAATTTTGCGTGTGTGTTATTTCATGCCTAAGCAACGATATAAATGCTATGGGAAATATATAAATGCATTATTTAAGACAAAGAGCCGATCTGAAAATATGTATATAAATTGCCTATTTTTTCAACATTTGACGTTGTTGCCGGGGGCAAAAGATATTAACGTAGGACAACGCGCTTGGAAAAACGATCATATGAGGTCTTTTTCATCGACTTTATAGTTATTAGGAATAATTTTGATGCATATTGAAATATTTTAAAAATTATAAGAAAAATACGTTTTTGACTACTAAAATATGATTTTCATCGCTCTGCCGGGGGCAGAAGATGATTATCTATTAAGCTAAGATTTTGCAGAGGCTATTTTCTCATGCATGCGCAAGTTTTTATCTCTATTAGAATATGGAAATCGAAACAAATGTAAAATCGATCCACCCTACGAGTGTCTGTCGCACAAGTCTGGGTTCAGTGGCCCAATAGGAAAACTTTTGGAGAAGATCAATGACATACCTGTCAACTTTAGCTTCAAGGCTCCGCCAGGAGAAGATATAATTGAACTGCCAGAAGACATTGTACAGAACCTTAGCACTGACCAGAAGAACTGCTACCTACTGATCAAAGCTCTCAAGACAGGAGATTTGAGCAAGGAAGTATAGATACAGATTCTATTATCTTTTACATAATTATTACATTTATTATTATATTTATTACATTTATTATTGCATTATTATTTATTACAGAAATTATGAATTTATTATTACATTGATTATTACATTGTTGCTTATTATTACAGAAATTATTAACCGAAAAACGAATGAAAAAGGCGAGAAGGAAACAATCCAGAGACCATTAAGAAATTCGCACCTAGGTTAGATCCCGTTCTCCCGACACTGGAAGGGCATAAATAATAATGCAATAATAAATGTAATAAATGTAATAATAAATGTAATAATTATGTAAAAATAATAGAATCTGTATGTATAGAACAAGAAGATAGTTTTAAATTTGTGCGAATGTACTTATAAGTGGGACCAGGGCCGTTTCCTGGCATAAGCAGACTAAGCGGCCGCTTAGGCCCCCGCTGCTACTAGGGGGCCCCTAGACAGGCTCCCAGGTCATTTATACATAGTTCTGTCATTTATTCTAAATAATGTATAAGCTAATTTTCAGGAATTTCATGAAGGGTATTTTTTCTGTTTGTCTTCTGAAAGTACATATTTGTTGTTTTGGACATAAATGTTTCATTAAAATTGTTTCATAATTGTTTTTTATTGACAGCCATTTTTTGTACGTGTGTGCTGAGGTGATGTAGTAAGGCGTGAGTTGGTGGATGGAGGGGTGAGGCCTCAAATGGGTATACTGCTTAGGGCCCCCTAATGGCTAGAAACGGCCCTGAGTGGGACCCTTTAATAAAATGCCCTTCCGGTGTCGGGAGAACAGGATCTAACCTAGGTGCGAATTTCTTAATGGTCCCTGGACTGTTTTTCCTCTTGTTTTTGGTTCATTCGTTTTTCTGTAGTCACCCGAAGAGGATGCCAGTGGGCATCGAAACTGTTGTGGAAATAAACTCTTTCTATTAGAGTGGGTTTTTATTATCATAATTTGACCTTCACGTAGAAAAGAAGTTTTTTGCATTTGTTATGGATCCCACGATCAGACGCCACATATTCGCCTTCTTCTTAGTTACCTTTCCCCAACTTGTATTTTCCTATCGTCTATATGAAAAAACACTAGTGGCTGTGAAAACCAAGAAGCTGCAAGTGAAGTTCTTGCAAGAGTGTTTAGTGGAGCAAGTGTGCCCGAAGTCCTTAATACTGTTTACCTTCAGGAGGGACCATACACCGTTTCCGAATTTTGCCAGGGAAATTTTGAAGCAACGTATTCCGTGTGTTAAAAGAGAAACTGACATACGTATTTCAAACTAAGAAATTGTCTACGCGTCCTTAAATCGCATGTGTCGTGTGAACTACTTGTGATGCTGTTTGAAACTGCAGATTATAAGTGCGATGTGGAGACTAGACGCACTGAACAACGACTTAACAGAAAGCTATCCAATTTATGTGATGAAAGTGTTTGGTCAAAGTGTGCGGTGGAAGGTTCCGTTTTAAATTTATCGACATATGTCTTATCCAAATCCGAAAAGGAAGTTCTTAATTTAGGGCTGTCCTTTGCCCTTAAACCCGATAAAAACATTGTTTTAGATTTTGTGTATTCCGTAGTTAATTCCAGGGTGGATATTCCGTGTTTAAATGGTTTGATTCTGAGCAAGTTTCTGAAACATTTCAACTCAATGGACTCGATTCCCAAAAGATTCCGGTTAGCTTTAGACAAGCTCAGGAAGAACGAAGCAATATTCGTCACTAAAGCGGACAAAAGTAACACTGTGGTTATTTTGGACAAGTGTCATTTATAAACAAAAAATGGAAGCGTTACTTAGTGATGAATTCACCTACACCAAAGTGATATCGTCCCCCCTAAAGCGTCTTTCTGCTGGATTCAACTTGAAATTCCAAGTTTTTCAATATTCGACCTGAGCATGATACACCCTACTATCCAGGGTACCCATTTATCTACCAAACAATTTTTTATTGTGTGGAAGGATGAACAGTTGGGTTTTGCCGCGCGCCGCCTGCCGTCACAGGCAGGGGCGTACCTAAAGTATTTGGCACCCGGGGCGGATCCTTCCTTTGCTTTGGCCCCCCCCCCCATAAATAATTTTAAAATTTAAACACACAGAAAAATATATTATGTTTGCAAGTAGATTTTTAAACAGTACAGTACTGTCATAAGCAAATTGGAAATAATAAAAATAAGACATTAAAAATTCAGTGAACAGGTAATACTGCATTTTATTTTATACAAAAAACACAGGAAATCCAGTCTCAACGCTGAGCCTATTCTTCAAAGGTAAATAGAGAGGATTTACAGTCTCTGCTTTTGAGCCTTAATTTCTGCAAATTGATCAATGACCTTATCAAAATTCATCTTCTTTGCATATTCATGTTCAATTGAAAGTAAAGCCAGATTTGTCAATCTTGTCTGACTCATGGTCGAGCGAAAGAAATTTTTTATCAATTTCAATTTGGAAAAACTTCTTTCACATGAAGCAATAGACACACAGACAGTCAAAAAGAATCTCAAACACAGTGACAAGCTTGGCAAAGATTCACAAAAATCCCATTTCACAATAAACTCCAGAAACTGCAATGCTGTCCATTTCTTTGCCTCTTCAACGCTGATTTTGGCAGCTTCCAAATGCCTCCGAAGTCGTCCAATTTCCACACTATCTTCATCAGAGAATTCATCGAAAATCTGAGTCAAATTTGGAATATACTTCCGAAGTTCTTCTTCTGTTGCAACAACCAAAGTGGTTGGCTGAATAACAGCGAAGATTGACAGAATTTGATCCATTGTTAGAACGAATCTCCAATTCTTGATGAAAGCTATCAAGACATTCAAACATAGCCCTTTTTACTTCTTCTGGCAATGTGAGACCAGCATCCTTTGCCATCTCTCCTGGCATCCTTTTTCGGAGCTTTACTCTCCCTCTCCACGACGATGCATTTACCGGGTATTATAACATCACGACGATGCATTTATAAACACTTAAACATCACTATGATACCACATTGTCAAAAATTACTGGACACTGATATAAGTACCATGATATTGTTATAAACACCAGCACTTTATGCTTTATCATAATTATTTAATGAAACATACCTCATGTATGTTGTGGAGTCAGTGTCAAGTGAACAAGACTTGGAATGTCAGTTGCAGCCAGCTGGCTATGCTCAACAAACTGATGACTAAAACGTCAACAAACGTTCGCCTTTCGATGTAATTTTTATCAAATATTTAATTTTTCGTTTGTAAATTTTGTATTGCCAGTAAAAATAAAAATTTATTTTATAGTGGAAATTAACATTAAGCTGTTGTAATAGTTTGAACATTTTAAATTTTTTTTTCTTACTTTGGCAAATTTTTCATTTGGTTTGAAAACTTGTACTGGTATTTCAACTCTCCCGATGGCACCCCCCTCCTGGCTGTCACCCGGGGCGGACCGTCCCCTTTGCACCCCCCTTAGTACGCCACTGGTCACATGGTCTTGATCCCGGCGCCGATGGATTCATTGTCAGCGATGCTAACCCCTACATGAATTTCACAATTAAACACGTGAAATGAATGAATGCTGCAAGTCCACAAGGAAAAAGAAAACACGATTCCAAGACCTTTCGTGTATTCAGAGCTACACCTCGTCAGGGAATGAAGAGAGAAGGCAAGATGCCCATAAATATATACAACGTAGCGGAAACCAAAACAATTAGAACATACTTAACAAGAGTTAATGAGAGGCAAAAGGAATTTTAACAAGATATTGTCAATTTTATACATTCCCGCACTGTTATTGAAATTTTTTTTAAATGGAGAAATGCACATTCTAGAATATTTCTTTCCATTATATCTCTGTTTTCAACAAGCGCTTTAGAACTATCCCACTTGATGCTATGATTACATCTATACATATGGTTAAACAAAGCATTGGAATTATTGGCTGTTCTACACGCATATTTATGCTGTTTTACCCTAATACAGAAATCCCCGCGTTAACGACCTTCACATTAGTGGAAACTTCACTTGGACGGACTAAATCGCTGTCTCGTCGTTAACATTCAGTTTAACGTAATACAGGTCGTTAAAGTGAAGATTTCCGCTAAAAAGTCTGTTAGCATCATCGAACTTCACTTTAGCGGACTCCGAGTTGTTAAAGTGAAGGTGACGCCACGGAATATTACACTGGGTAACAAAATTTGAAAAAATTTCTGTTTATTGTGATTTTTCTGTCGTTTCTTAATGATTTCGGGGCGCTGATTCCAAAAATTATATTGGTTTTGCTCTATCATCAACCGTTTCAAAAATAGGTTATCACACTTTTCATATGGCAAAGTATATAAAGAAGGCTAACATAAATATTTTCTGAAAATAAAAACACTATTGGAAATTAATGTTTATTGAGCCAAAATTGTTTGACAAACCCAAAATGGTGCAAAGGATATAATATATATCATGAGGAGAACCGATAAAAATAACAAGCCTCGTTATGCAGTGTGCGTTCCTTAAAAATGCACTGAAGAACGCGACTTCCGCATATGAACATTCTTATCCTTTCTGATCAGCGACCATACGTAGTCTCCCATCATGGAAGCATCCCAATGGCCCTGGTACCTTTTCTCCATCGTTTGAATATCTTGATGGAATCTTTCGCCATGTTCTTCACTCACATCACCCAGGTTATCACGAAAAAAGTCTAGATGTGAATGCAGATAGTGTAATTTTAAAGACATACGGCACCCCATTTTGCCATAGCACTTAATCAAGTTTGACACTAACTCCTTATAGTTTGGTGCTTTATGGTTGCCTAAAAACCCACGAACCACACCACGGAAAGCACACCAAGCCTCTTTTTCGATCGGAGTCATCTTGGCTTCAAGTTCTTTGAATTCAACAGCGCCTTGACTTGTGGTCCTACAAAGATGCCAGCCTTGACTTTGGCCTCAGAGCGTTTAGGGAACATGACCCGAATCTGTTGGAAAACTTCCCCTCCAAAATCTAACGCAGTTACAAACTGCTTAATTAGACCCAACTTAATATGGAGAGGTGGTAGCAGAACTATGTCAGGCTTCACAAGAGGTTCCCTGAGTACATTGTACTTTCCTGGTTGTAGTCCTACACGTGGAGGCCACTGAACTGTTTTATAGTGCTCAGTTGAAGCCCTGCTATCCCACAGGCAAAGAAAACATGAATATTTAATAAACCCTCCTTGTAAACCTAACAGGAAACCAGTCATTTTGAAATCACCACACACGTCCCAGTTATATTGTTCATACCTGATTTGAGTGAGCTATTGTTTGACATTTTCATAGTCCTCTTTCATTTGAACAGAATGTGCAACTGGTATAGATAGATATTTGTTCCCATTGTGGAGTAGAACGGCTTTTAAATTCCAAGTTGAACTGTCAAAAAACAGGCGCCACTCTGAGGGTATATGTGTTAACCCAATAGCTGTGAATAGACCATTAACCTCGCTGCAATAACAGAAAGAGCCATTGACATCGTAGAACCTTGCAAACTCTTCATGCCGCTTTCGGTATACAGTGCTCTTGCAGTCTTCTCCAAGCAAATTCCACTCTTTGAGTCTGGAGGTCAGAAGCTCAGACCCCGATTTCGTCAGACCCAAATCTCTAATTAAGTCGTCCAATTCCCTCTGATTTGGAAAGTGAGGGTTTGTACTGAAAATTACTGTATATTCTTCATCATGACTGTCCTCACCAGCCGACATCTCAGATGAGCTAGCTGCATCCTCATTTTCAATCTGCAAAGCAAAGAAACAAAATATAGGCATAGCTATATATGTAGAAGAGCATCAGCACTAAGAAAAATCGACACATAATGACCCACAGTCTGTAAATACAGAAGGTAAAGTAATGGATAGATACCTGTTCTGGTGGACTTGGTATTGGAAGACCTTCGCCATGTGGTACAGGAACTATGGACGACGCTATGCTTGGATACTGAAGAGTCTGCCTTCCTTTAACTTTCCTGTACTTAGAAACATCTACCATGCAGTAGTATCAATCGTCGTGGTGGCTCTTTGGTTCTCTCCATATTCTGGGTACCGCAAAGGGCATTGCCTTGCATACTCCCCGCAGCCACCCTTCAAGTGTGGAGCGGCAGCTTCCACAGATCACATGGGGTGCCCAGGGCTTATCTTCGTCACCCATAGGCATACCAAAATAGAGCCGATAGGCGATTCAGAACTTGGTGCCTTTCACAATCTTGTGCGATACTTGCTTGGGGCCTATGTAATACCCACAAACGTAGCAGAATATATCCGGCGAGTGTTTACAAGCTCTAGTTGCCATTCTCTTTATCAAACTGTACTACATTAATCATAACCTGCAGATATAGAGAGAAGAGTTATTAAATCTGCAACAGATTAAAGATTCCAGAAAAAAGATGCATTCACAACACTGAAATAATGTTCGCAATAAAAAGGATCGATAACACTCAAATCGTCAGCACAGAGAAGCACAGAAACACAGTATCTCAGTGCTGGTAACCATCAGACAAACAACCTGCTTTCTTTGTGTGCTCACACTTACTGACTTCTCAGACTCTGCGCTCTTCTTTATATAGCACAGTGGAAGTTTCGGGCAATTTCTAGAGCAAGAAACTGTCAACGAACATCCGGATTGTTCTCAACAATTCCTGATTATTCTGATATTGCTGCACCCATAATAACATTATACTGGTAAAACATGAAAAATGGATTATCTCTGAAACCAGTGATGATACACACAAACCAAGGCCAGATTTGGACTCAGCGCCCACAAATGCATATAAAACAAACAATTCTATATAAACAGAATCCGTGTTACACAGTGTTATTGGAACCATCCCTCAGATGAGGTTGCGGTCAGTTGTTTCCTGTTGTATTGCGTGGGCATGTGTTCATAAGTAGGTAAGTCTATGTATGCATTTTCATGTTATTTGTTGAATGTGGAGATTCGAGGGCTATACATACATGTGTAACTGTACTGAAGTATTTTGGTTACGGAAAACCCCACTTTAACGTCCCGTAGTCCGGTAAAGTGGAGGTCGTCCGTACTTCACTTTAACGTTCCCCAGTACGTTAAAGTGGGGGTTTCCGTACTTCACTTTAGCGGAAATTTCACTTTAGCGACCACTCGCTCCCCCCAAAGTGTACGTTAATGTGAGGGTCTACTGTATCTAACGTTTTACCCGTTTGGCCTATATATACTGAGTTACATTTTGTACATCGGATGTACACAATGTAACTCAGTATATATAGGCCAAACGGGTAAAACGTTAGATATTAGGGTAAAACAGCATAAATATGCGTGTAGAACAGCCAATAATTCCAATGTTTTGTTTAACCATATGTATGGATGTAATCATAGCATCAAGTGGGATAGTTCTAAAGCGCTTGTTGAAAACAGATACAATAGAAAGAAATATTCTAGAATGTGCATTTATTCATTTTAAAAACAATTTCAATAATAGTGCGGGAATGTATAAAATTGACAATATCTTGTTAAAATTCCTTTTGCCTCTCATTAACTCTTGTTAAGTATGTTCTAATTGTTTTGGTTTCCGCTACGTTGTATATATTTATGGGCATCTTGACTTCTCTCTTCATTCCCTGACGAGGTGTAGCTCTGAATGCACGAAAGGCCTTGGAATCGTTTTTTCTTTTTCCTTGTGGCTTTGCAACACATATATATATATATATGGGATGAATTTCACAATTAAACACGTGAAATGAATGAATACAAACCCACAAGGGTTTGCATCATATATATACACCACAAAGGAAAATTAAAACACGAAATAGTGCTCAAACGCTTTCGTCTAATGATATCCTGAGGACATCCTTATTTGATGAAAGCAGATGAGCACTATTTCCTGTTTTCTTTTTTCTTCGTGGTTATTTCCATCATAAATATTATTCACGTGTTACTGTCGTGAAATAATTTTTATACATATATATATATATTCGTGTTAATGTATTTATTTGTAGATCTCGTAAGAGCATGAGCTCCCTTTCGTAAGCATGGCAACAGAGAGCTATCTCTTCATACATATTTGCGTTTGGCTTTTGGGTGTATTTTTAAAAACATCCGATTGTACAAAACATGTGACCAAAATTGTTCTACCCAATAATTTAAAGCTTAATAATTATATATATATATATATATATATATATATGCACTAAAATCACAAAATAACACGTGATCTTATTAATAAGCAAACAACCACAGGGAAAAGGAAACACAAAGTCCGAGCGCTTTCGTGATATATTCACATTATCAAGGAGGAATAATGTGAATATATCACGAAAGCGCTCGGACTTTGTGTTTCCTTTTCCCTGTGGTTGTTTGCTTATATATATATATATATTATATATATATATATATAAATTAGGGTGTTTCAAAAATGATTCTGTCATATCAGAACTTGTACTGTCTATATTCCCATTACTACCAGTATCAGTAAACACACACACATACACAAAAATTGAGCTCTTAATATGAAGGGGAAGGGATGGTTCATAGGGGGGGGGGGGTATTCAAAGGCTAATTTAGTATATTTTGATATTATTTAGTTGTATTTCTTATGATTAATTGATTTATAGATTGATTTGATTGATTAATTATAAATTAGCTTATTTTTATTTTGCATTTTTCAGACTGTGATATTTCATTAATGAGTAAGCACAACATGCACTTGAGAGTTGACATTGATTAGTAATTATTAGAGGCCGGATGTTCAGGCAAAATGCCATAAATGCCTTTTTTTGCCTTTTTTGGGAGTATGAGTATGATAATGCCTATTTCGTTGAAAATGCATATTTTTGCCTTTTTAATTAGATTATAAAGAAAAAAGACATAAATAGGCATTTATAGGAAAATTATCATGTATTAGTTACGACTAGACTAACCAGGAATGCGCAGATAACGTGAATGAAGATATCGTGGAATTTCATATTGCGGAAATGACGTCATGTTATGATTGACGTTATCAGCTGAGCGCAGTATCTGAAAACTAGCCTCGCACGGCCATTTCCTCATATTCGTTGTTCTGCTTCGTGCGTGTGAGGGTGTGCGATCATCAGTGGTATTTGACTAAACTTGAATGATATTTAGAAGACGTTAATATGGCAAAAGTTAGTTCATCTTCAAGTAGTAAACTGAACCAACATGTTCGTGACTTTGGAAAAGATATCTTTTCCACAGATGGCACAGTGTTATTTTGTAAAGTGTGTGACAAAGCAGTTAATAGTGAGAAAAGGTACTTTGTTTCCCAGCATGTGCAGACCGTTAAGCACAAAGCTTCTGCTGAAAAGATGAAACCAAACAGCCTACAAACGTGTTTGATGACAACATTTGCTTCAACGTCAAGTCGTCAATCTACCTTTTCCTTGGAGCTATGCAAATCATTTATTGATGCTGGAATTTCACTGTGGAAGTTGGAAAACAAATCATTAAAGACCTTTTTAGAAAAATACACAAAACAAGTTATTCCAAGTGAGTCCACTCTTCGAAAAAATTATGTGGATACAAACTACGCCTTTGCAATGCAGAAAATACGTGAAGGCGTTGCAGATAACAAGATATGGATTTCAATAGACGAGACCACCGATTCCATGGGTAGATATATTGCTAACGTGATTTTATAGGTACTTTGGAAGCTGATCAGACGCCGAAAGTTTATCTGCTGACATCAGAAGAGCTGCCAAAGACCAACAGCGCAACAATAGCTCAACTTTTCACAACATCCCTCGCTTTGCTTTGGCCAGAGGGCATCCAGCATGAAAAAGTTCTTCTCTTCATGACAGACGCAGCGCCGTACATGAAGAAGGCAGCAACAGCATTGAAAATTCTTTTTCCACAAATGCTACATGTTACTTGTTTGGCTCACGCACTTCACCGTGTTGCTGAGCAGATACGAGGCTTGTTCCCCAATGTCGACAAATTAATTTCTAATGGAAAGAAGATATTTCTTAATGCACCATCAAGATGTCATATGTTGCATGAAATAGCGCCTGAACTCGCATTGCCGCCACAGCCCGTTTTGACGAGGTGGGGAACCTGGATCTCGGCTGCGTTGTATTACACGTCAAATTTTGACAAGTTTCGAGAAGTTGTATCAGCACTTGACATCGAAGATGCTTCATCAATCCGCATCGTGATGGACCTCATTGAAGATAGATCTCTTCGCAATGAACTTTCATACATCACTTCCCACTTTGCAAAAATACCTGAGAACATTACTGCTCTTGAAACTAGGAACCAGCCGTTAATCGACGCTTTGAAAATTTTTGAGTTAGTCATTGCAGGCATCAGTCAAGCGCCCGGCGAGAAAGGTGAATCTGTTCGCGAAAAATGTGACCGAGTGATACGAGCAAATGCAGATCTGGAACGACTAAAGAACATTGCACACGTTCTTGAAGGACACACTGATGCCGATGTAGGGGATATGAATCCCATGAATGTATCATGCTTCAAATTTGCTCCTGTTACATCAGTGGAAGTAGAGAGGTCATTCTCGCTGTACAAGCATGTTCTTTCAGACAGAAGAAGAGGCCTAAAAGTTGAAAACAAAAAAATTACTTGTAATTATGTGTAATTCAGACTAATAATGTGCGACGTAGTCTCAAGGTAATTAAACTAATGATACATTCATACATTATTATGTAACTTATTTTGTTTTGTGTGTTTTTGATCGGTATAAAATAAATGCCTATTTTTGCCTATTTTATACTTTTATTTTGCCTATTTTTCAATTTTATAATGCCTAAACATCCGGGCCCTACTAATTACTTATTCGAACTATAGTAGATTTAATTTCAGAGAAGAGTTCCTTGTTCCATGCACGGTCTGTGTGTAACATAAAAGTTTTTCAGAGAGCCATTCTGAGTTGTATCATATATATATATTATATATATATATATATATATATATATATATAATATATATATATATATATATATATATATATGCTGCAAACCCACAAGGAAAAAGAAAAACGATTCCAAGGCCTTTCGTGTATTCAAAGCTACACCTCGTCAGGGAATGAAGGTAAAAGGCGAGATGCCCATAAATATCTACAATGTACAGGAAAAACAAAACAATTAGCACATACTTAACAAGGGTTAATGAGAGGCAAAAGAAATTTTAACATGATATCGTCAATTTTATACGTCCCCGCACTGTTATTGAAATTGCTTTTAAAATGAATAAATGCACATTCTAGAATATTTCGTTCTATTATATCTCTGTTTTTAACAAGCGCTTTAGAACTACCCCACTTGATGCTATGGTTACATCTATACATATGGTTAAATAAAGCATTGGAAGTATTAGCTGTTCTACAAGCATATTTATGCTGTTTTACCCTAATATCTAACGTTTTACCGGTTTGGCCTATATATACTGAGTTACATTGTGTACATCCGATCGAATACATACAACCAACAACATTATCAGGGCTATTCTTTATTAGGCGTGATTTAACAGTATTATTATACTTAAAGATTACATTAATGCCAATTGCTTTAAGTACAGTTGGAAGGTATTGAAAATTAACATGGTAAGGTAGGCTAAGGATATTTTTACGCTGAAATTCCTTTACAATTACATTATTATAATACCTATTCTTGGCAGTTATCTAAAAATGAAATAGGATAACATAATATGAAAATAAAAACCCACTCTAATAGACAGAGTTTATTTACACGACAGTTTCGACGCCCACTGGCATCCTCCTCGGGTGGATACAGAAACACGAATGAACCAAAACAAGAGGGAAAAGCAGTCCAGGGACCGACCGTTAAGAAATTCGCACCTAGGTTAGATCCCATTCTCCCGACACCGGAAGGGCATTTTCATTAAGTACATTCGCGCAAATTTTTAAAACTATCTTCCTCTTCTAAACATACAGATTCTATTATATTTTTTACATAATTATTACATTTATTATTAAATTTATTACATTTAATATTGCATAATTATTTATTACAGAAATGGGATCTAACCTAGGTGCGAATTTCTTAACGGTCGGTCCCTGGACTGCTTTTCCCTCTTGTTTTGGTTCATTCGTGTTTCTGTATCCACCCGAGGAGGATGCCAGTGGGCGTCGAAACTGTCGTGGAAATAAACTCTGTCTATTAGAGTGGGTTTTTATTTTCATATTTTGACCTTCACGTAGAAAAAAGTGAAGTTTTTTTGCATTTAGGATAACATAATTTAGTACCAATATTCATGATATTGCATAACTCGGAATCTAAAAATTCAGGACTGACAACTCTCAATGCTCGAAGAAACATAGCAGAGAAAATAGAGGATTTAATCGAAGGATGATGGTCAGAATAAAAATGCACGTAAGAGTTATTATTAGTAGGCTTACGGTAGACTTCATATTTGAACTGATTAGAGCATCTCCAAATTTTTAGATCAAGAAAAGATAGGCTTCCATCATTTTCTTTTTCAACTGTAAACTTAATAGATGGGACTAAATTGTTGAGCCTACCAAGAAATAAGTCCACATCCAAATTATTAGGCCAAAGGCATAAAATATCATCTATATACCTGTACCAAACCAGGTTAAAATTAACAATCGTAGGCAAAATTCTACTTTCAAAAAATTCCATATATTAATATAGCCCCGCATTGAAGTGAAGAACGCCTTCAGAGAGTCCGAAGTAAGAAAAAATATATTTTTTTCCATCGTTCCTCATGCGTGAAGTACACTTTTGGATGATATTTACCACAACTTACGTAGAAGATGCAGAACTCAGAATAGGAAATTAAACAATAGACTGGAGGATTTAATTCGTAATAGTTACTGGACTAAAAAAGTGATTTTAGTAATATTGTTAACTTGTCGTCCCAAGAACTAGACTTCAATATGAATGTGCGTTAGTTTTTGGGTTAGGTTTCTCAGTCCCAAAAAAGCCCAGCAGTTTACTGATTGCTAAGTCTTTTATTAATTTTGAAAAACATAGTAATATTTCCGAAAGTGAGGTGACTTTAGCCAAAGGTTGTGTGTATAGTGCTTTTAATACGAAGTTTGAATCGAATTATCCTCTGAGGTTTGAAAAAGCCCTAAAAACACTGAAAAATAATGTTTCATTACATATTACTAAAGCGGACAAATCCAATTCGATCGTCATCATGGACAAAAACAGTTATGTTGAAAAGATGAATACGTTATTAAGTGTTCGTGACACGTACAAACCTCTAAATAGAGACCCATTGGAGGATGTTAATAAAATGTTTAACAGAAAATTAAGAGAAATATTAAAAAATAACTATAATGGGCTTTCACAGCAGTTTATTAGTATCAATTCGTCACTACCATATCTGTACGGCTTAGTAAAAACACACAAAGTTAATAATCCCATGAGGCCTATTGTTAGCTCAGTGGGCTCCGTAACCTATAAGCTATCAAAATGGTTAGTTAGTTTATTAACACCGTTAGTTGGCTCTATTTCTGAGTCACATATTGTAAATAGCATGGCTCTTATTGACAAACTGGTTCCCTAATGACCCTAATTTCAAATTGTTAAGCTTCGATGCATGCTCGCTATTCACAAAAGTCCCTGTTGATGACCTACTTGATTTTTTAAAAGATAAGATTTCTGAATATTCTTTGCCTGTTCAACACAACACTCTTATGGAGTTAATTAAGCTGTGTGTCAAAGATTGTAAATTTCAGTTTGAAAATAAGTTTTATGTTATGTCGTTTGGATTGGCTATGGGAAATCCCCTTTCACCTGTACTAGCTAATTTATATATGGAATTTTTTTGAAAGTAGAATTTTGCCTACGATTGTTAATTTTAACCTGGTTTGGTACAGGTATATAGATGATATTTTATGCCTTTGGCCTAATAATTTGGATGTGGACTTATTTCTTGGTAGGCTCAACAATTTAGTCCCATCTATTAAGTTTACAGTTGAAAAAGAAAATGATCTAAAAATTTGGAGATGCTCTAATCAGTTCAAATATGAAGTCTACCGTAAGCCTACTAATAATAACTCTTACGTGCATTTTTATTCTGACCATCATCCTTCGATTAAATCCTCTATTTTCTCTGCTATGTTTCTTCGAGCATTGAGAGTTGTCAGTCCTGAATTTTTAGATTCCGAGTTATGCAATATCATGAATATTGGTACTAAATTATGTTATTCTATTTCATTTTTAGATAACTGTCTTAAGAAAGCCAAGAATAGGTATTATAATAATGTAATTGTAAAGGAATTTCAGCGTAAAAATATCCTTAGCCTACCTTACCATGTTAATTTTCAATACCTTCCAACTGTACTTAAAGCAATTGGCATTAATGTAATCTTTAAGTATAATAATACTGTTAAATCACGCCTAATAAAGAATAGCCCTGATAATGTTGTTGGTTGTGTGTATTCGATCGGATGTACACAATGTAACTCAGTATATATAGGCCAAACCGGTAAAACGTTAGATATTAGGGTAAAACAGCATAAATATGCTTGTAGAACAGCTAATACTTCCAATGCTTTATTTAACCATATGTATAGATGTAACCATAGCATCAAGTGGGGTAGTTCTAAAGCGCTTGTTAAAAACAGAGATATAATAGAACGAAATATTCTAGAATGTGCATTTATTCATTTTAAAAGCAATTTCAATAACAGTGCGGGGACGTATAAAATTGACGATATCATGTTAAAATTTATTTTGCCTCTCATTAACCCTTGTTAAGTATGTGCTAATTGTTTTGTTTTTCCTGTACATTGTATATATTTATGGGCATCTCGCCTTTTACCTTCATTCCCTGACGAGGTGTAGCTTTGAATACACGAAAGGCCTTGGAATCGTTTTTCTTTTTCCTTGTGGATTTGCAGCATTTATTCATTTCACGTGTTTTATTGTGAAATTCATCCCATATAATGGAGCCCACGCGTGTCCTCTTCACTGTTTCTCTTTTTACAACCATATTCCCTTCTCTCCGATCGATTTTTAGAAGTTACCGTTCTGCTATTGCTCATGCACATTCTCTTAAGAACCAATTCGATTTCCTTAGGAAGTGTTATAGTGAAAAAGTAATCCAAAATCCCTGCTTGGAACACGATACCGTATGTTAGACGATACGCCGTTTGGTGACACCGAAAGGATTATTTTAAAGAAACATATTAATATAGCCCGCATTGAAGTGAAGAACGCCTTCAGAGAGTCCGAAGTAAGAAAAATATTTTTTTTCCATCGTTCCTCATGCGTGGAGAAGTACACTTTTGGATGATATTTACCACAACTTACGTAGAAGATGCAGAACTCAGAATAGGAAATTAAACAATAGACTGGAGGATTTAATTCGTAATAGTTACTGGACTAAAAAAAGTGATTTTAGTAATATTGTTAACTTGTCGTCCCAAGAACTAGACTTCAATATGAAATGTGCGTTAGGTTTTGGGTTAGGTTTCTCAGTCCCAAAAAAGCCCAGCAGTTTACTGATTGCTAAGTCTTTTATTAATTTTGAAAAACATAGTAATATTTCCGAAAGTGAGGTGACTTTAGCCAAAGGTTGTGTGTATAGTGCTTTTAATACGAAGTTTGAATCGAATTATCCTCTGAGGTTTGAAAAAGCTCTAAAAACACTGAAAAATAATGTTTCATTACATATTACTAAAGCGGACAAATCCAATTCGATCGTCATCATGGACAAAAACAGTTATGTTGAAAGATGAATACGTTATTAAGTGTTCGTGACACGTACAAACCTCTAAATAGAGACCCATTGGAGGATGTTAATAAAATGTTTAACAGAAAATTAGAGAAATATTAAAAATAACTATAATAGGCTTTCACAGCAGTTTATTAGTATCAATTCGTCACACCATATCTGTACGGCTTAGTAAAAACACACAAAGTTAATAATCCCATGAGGCCTATTGTTAGCTCAGTGGGCTCCGTAACCTATAAGCTATCAAAATGGTTAGTTAGTTTATTAACACCGTTAGTTGGCTCTATTTCTGAGTCACATATTGTAAATAGCATGGATCTTATTGACAAACTGAAGTTCCCTAATGACCCTAATTTCAAATTGTTAAGCTTCGATGTATGCTCGCTATTCACAAAAGTCCCTGTTGATGACCTACTTGATTTTTTAAAAGATAAGATTTCTTAATATTCTTTCCCTGTTCAACACAACACTCTTATGGAGTTAATTAAGCTGTGTCAAAGATTGTAAATTTCAGTTTGAAAATAAGTTTTATGTTATGTCGTTTGGATTGGCTATGGGAAATCCCCTTTCACCTGTACTAGCTAATTTATATATGGAATTTTTTGAAAGTAGAATTTTGCCTACGATTGTTAATTTTAACCTGGTTTGGTACAGGTATAATATTAGGGTGCTTTTAAAAACTGAAAGTGTGAATTTCGGGTCACGGAACCCCGCAAATGATGAGGTTCCGGGAGCAAATAAAGCACATGATTTTTTTGGAAAATCATCAAATATTTAGAGGTTGCCCAAAGACCCCAAAGTTTTACCCATATGCATGATATGCTCATTTATTTATGCGCCCTTTTTAAGTCACTTCTAGTGTTTATTAACCCATTGATACACAGCGTCCCCAAAATTAGAAATTGCATTTGTCAATTGCGTTCTGATAATCCATATTTCTTTACTTCAGTATACCAACAAATGAATTTTCTTTAATTCTAAATCGTTTTCTCAATTACTCACGTCTTTCGTGCATTTACGTAATGGTGGCCAAGAAGCATCACAGTTCTCATAACGGTAAGTGTTATTTAAATAATTCATATATTTCAAACGTTTTTTTTACTTAGCACTGTAATGGATGGTATTATGAATTGTTTGTATGTATAATGACTTGTTTTACCGGCAATATTTTTGTTTCCAAAAATAGTTATAAGGTTTAATTTTTATGCGTATAAATTTTGGACGCTCTCTGCTTCAGCGTATTGCAATCATCTTTTTTCGCATCGTCTGAGTGAAATAGTGTAGTGTACCGTAGATTATTTTAAATTTATATATGGATTGGATATACTGTAAATGGTTATGTATGCATGATTTCGCAAAATTATTATAATTTTAATACATATTGTGTTCATGGGTTACCAGCCAATCATTGTTTGAACACAGATTACGGTTACAAAGAGGGTGGCTTATTTCTACACATTTTCCTGAGGTACTTTATCCATGAATGGGTTAAATTAACTTACCAATTTCACTGTTTTGTCTTATTCACAGATAACTGGTGAACGATGGCGGCATGTACAAGATCGAAGAAATCAATCTGGCTTGTGGGATCATCAAGTCCTACTATTGCCGGTCAGCAATTACCTTCAAGAGGTGATGTATTGAAGTATCTTTTCCATCTCCACAATGAAGAGAACAAATCCTTAGCTGAGAGTGTGTCCTCGACATCACAAGCCATCATTGAAATCTGGGTGACAGAAGGTTTACCGACGAAACATCCGCACGACGTCAAGAAGCACGTCCGGAAATTGCATGACGAATGGCAGGGTTTGAAGAAGAGAATTTCGCGGAAAACGAAGACCAATTTGGACAACCAGGCTGCGTTCAGGTCAAGCTTGAACAACCTTTTCGACATTGGTCACCAAAATGCCCTAAATCTTATCAAAATTCAGGAGGACGAGGACTTCCTGCTTGCTCAAAGGAAGGAGGGTCGGAGAGGAAGGATTGGAAATGTCGACAAGAAGATTGCCAAAAAAGTCGCAAGGGCCCAAGAAAGAACTTCTCAGGAATTGAAGCGGAAAGACAGGCATGTGCAGGAAATGGAAGAAATCTCTGCTACCGTTGTTATGGAAACCTCATCGTCAGCGTCATCAAGTGAGGAAACAAGTCCCGAAAGAAAGCCAGTTACATCGTCGGCTCCAAAACATCGCCGTGGGACGACGGCAATCAGTTCGGAGGTCGCTGCGGCATTGGATCGCACGCGGATGAGCGACAGGGCAGCTGCTCGTGTTCTCATCCCCTTTGGCATGCAAATGGGTCAAGACATAAGTGAGATGTGCCTTAGTCCAAGTGCTATTCGGGCCAGCAGATCCAGGTACAGATCAGCCCACGAAGCAGAGGTGAGAGCTTCCTACAAGCCTGAATGCCCTCTTGTTCTTCACTGGGATGGAAAACTTATGGCAGACTTAATGGGAAGAGACAAAATCGACCGTTTAGCCATCTTAGTTACCGGGGATGGGATGAGCAAGATTCTAGCCATCCCCAAACTCCCAGACTCCAAGGCAGAAAGGACAGCAATCGTCATCATCGAAACCATCGAAAACTGGATCTTGGCCAGAAGATCAAAGCTCTTTGCTTTGACACGACAGCCACCAACACCGGCATCCATGGAGGAGTGTGTGTGCGAGTAGAGCAGGCTCTCGGGCGTGAAATGATTTACTTTGCGTGTCGACATCACGTGCTGGAACTGCTGCTTGAAGCAGTATTTTCTTTCCTTGTTGGAGACCTTTCCAAAGGACCTGAGATTACGATTTTCCAGAGCTTCCGTAATGTTTGGCCGCAACTGAAATTGAATGAATACTCCACTGCCGCGGACGAAGAGGACACGGCTGCAGTGACCAGTCCCTGGGCCTAGAAGATGATTCATGAAGCAAATGACCTTCTGAAAGTGAAGCATCCCAGAGATGACTACAAAGAGCTTCTTGAACTTGTAGTCATTTTCTTGGGAGGAGTACCTCACGGACGTCGGAGTCCTGTGTTCATGGCTCCAGGGGCTTTGCACCGAGCACGGTGGATGGCGCGTGGAATTTACTCTTTCAAGATTTGGATGTTCAGATACCAGTTCACGATGCACATGAACCAATGTCCTTCAACATCTCGTGGAGCAAGTAGCAGTGACCGCCTGATTTCTGGGTTGCGGGACTTCTGTCTCTTCGTTGCTCAAGATTACGTCCTTCCGTGGTTTTCAGCAAGAGAAGCAGCAAGCGCTCACGAAGCGACTTAGCCCGCCTTCAAAAGTTGCAAAACACCAACGCCGCTGGGTACAAGAGTTTTAATCGGCATCTCTGGTACCTCAATGAGGTAAACGTGGGCCTTGCACTATTCGATCCTGCAGTCGATGATGATGAGAAGCGGAAAATGGTAGAGAATATGAATTCCGTTGAAGGGTCAGAAGCTCCCCCCGACGAGTCTGGATTCCAGATCCAAGAGGAAAGACCCTGGCAGACTTTTGCTCTTCCAATACGTACAATCTGTTCACCCTTCTAGATCTTCCGGTCGATTTCCTGCAAGAGGATCCATCAAACTGGGGAAACAACACCAGCTTTGGCTCAGCAAAGATCAGGGTGGATTCCTTAAATGTAGTGAATGATGCAGCAGAGCGAGGCATAGCATTGATTCAAGAATTCACGAAGGCTGGAAGGACTCAGAACGAAGAGCAGATGCAGTTCATGATTCAAATCGTCGAAGAACATTGTAAAGTCTTGCCGACAGCCTCCAAAGCCACTTTGATGAAAAAATGAACGCCAACACTCGAGGTGTCATGTACTTTAATCGTTAATTATGAATTTAGTGAATATACTCACACGATATATTTGTTCTGAATACTTATTGGAGATGTATATTGGAGATGCAATTTATCATTTAAACTGAGAATTAAAATTTCCATTGCCCTATAAATTGAAAATACCTATCAGCTGTGGGCAACCTCTAAATGTTGTTGGATTACAAATAAATTTTGCCTGTTCTGTTTTATCATGTATCCTCACAAAATAAAGGGTTCCGCTCCCTTGCATTTTCATTTCGCATTTTTCACCATATATAGGCTGACCATACGTCCGTTTTGAACGGGACAGTACCGTTTTTTTATGGGTTCTGTATGGGTTCTGTCACTGAAGAATAATTGTAAGCTCAATATGTTTACGTACTTACTTTTCATGAATACAGAATATTACATAACCCCCGTCCCTTTTTTGCCATCCCAATGTCCCGTTTTTGTCTCAAGGAAATATGGTCAGCCTAACCATATACCATAAACACACCCTAACTGGTATATAGATGATATTTTATGCCTTTGGCCTAATAATTTGGATGTGGACTTATTTCTTGGTAGGCTCAACAATTTAGTCCCATCTATTAAGTTTACAGTTGAAAAAAAAAATGATGGAAGCCTATCTTTTCTTGATCTAAAAATTTGGAGATGCTCTAATCAGTTCAAATATGAAGTCTACCGTAAGCCTACTAATAATAACTCTTACGTGCATTTTATTCTGACCATCATCCTTCGATTAAATCCTCTATTTTCTCTGCTATGTTTCTTCGAGCATTGAGAGTTGTCAGTCCTGAATTTTTAGATTCCGAGTTATGCAATATCATGAATATTGGTACTAAATTATGTTATCCTATTTCATTTTTAGATAACTGTCTTAAGAAAGCCAAGAATAGGTATTATAATAATGTAATTGTAAAGGAATTTCAGCGTAAAAATATCCTTAGCCTACCTTACCATGTTAATTTTCAATACCTTCCAACTGTACTTAAAGCAATTGGCATTAATGTAATCTTTAAGTATAATAATACTGTTAAATCACGCCTAATAAAGAATAGCCCTGATAATGTTGTTGGTTGTATGTATTCGATCGGATGTACACAATGTAACTCAGTATATATAGGCCAAACCGGTAAAACGTTAGATATTAGGGTAAAACAGCATAAATATGCTTGTAGAACAGCTAATACTTCCAATGCTTTATTTAACCATATGTATAGATGTAACCATAGCATCAAGTGGGGTAGTTCTAAAGCGCTTGTTAAAAACAGAGATATAATAGAACGAAATATTCTAGAATGTGCATTTATTCATTTTAAAAGCAATTTCAATAACAGTGCGGGGACGTATAAAATTGACGATATCATGTTAAAATTTCTTTTGCCTCTCATTAACCCTTGTTAAGTATGTGCTAATTGTTTTGTTTTTCCTGTACATTGTATATATTTATGGGCATCTCGCCTTTTACCTTCATTCCCTGACGAGGTGTAGCTTTGAATACACGAAAGGCCTTGGAATCGTTTTTCTTTTGCCTTGTGGGTTTGCAGCATTTATTCATTTCAGGTGTTTTATTGTGAAATTCATCCCATATATATATATATATATATATATATATTCTTTTTTTATCTTCGAAGTATGACCGTTCATGGCCACCAAAAGAAAGGTGGATAGCAGAGCGAACATAAGACGAAAACTATGAAACAGCTAGCGGAAATGAATAATAGACGGGAAAAAAATAAAAAAAGGGGGGGGGGACAGATATAGAAAAATCATAGAGGAATCACAGCCGGTAAAGAAGTCTGGAACGAGAGAGAAAGGAGAACAACCCGGTCACCGAAAAGTAGGGACCTTCAGATAGAATAGCGCCAAGACTATCACAAGGCCCGACGCTCACCGAAAAGGGAAAATACTCTGCGCGCAGCGCAGAGTAAAGCGGACACTCCACCAGGAGGTGGGCAACTGGAAGTGGAACGTTACAATTGGACATCGGGGCACCCGATCCCCGGTCATCAATTAGCCATGGGTCAGGTGGGTGTGGCCAATACGGAGGCGGGCCAGAGCCACCTCCTTATGGAAGCAACCGATGGAAGGAAGAGGCCCAACATCCCAATTTGGGTTTAATCTTGCAGAGTTTGTTATTTGTAGCGCCATTCCAGCGACTCTGCCACCGGGAGCGCAAAAAACTACGAAAACCAGGAATATAATCTGAAAAGGGAGGAACACGGGTGAAACCTGTAGTCGGCACGCGGAATGGGCAGCTTGATCGGCAGCCTCATTTCCAGCTACGTTAACATGTGCAGGGACCCAGCAAAATACCACCTCCTTGCCACCAGAAGTGACAAGGATATGGCACAGTAACTGGATACGTTGGACCAGTGGGTGAACGGGGTCAAAACACTCCAAGCCATCCAGGGCACTGCGGGAATCCGAAAAGATAACAAACGACCCATCCGGATGCTCTCGGACCACCTCCAGAGCGCTCAGAATGGCATAGAGCTCCGCCGTGAAAACGGAAGCCTCATCAGGGAGGCGGGTACATCTGGGAGCAAGGCCAGACGACTGGGGAACAGCCGCAGCCCCAACGCCCCCCGTCGACCTCGAGCCATCTGTGAAGACCGCAACACATGCAGAGTGACACGTTGTATGCTGAAGGAACAGAGACCGAAGCAAGGCAGAGTCAGAATCGGCCCTGCGAACGGGGCGCAACGCCCTACCGCATGTAACAGGGGTGCTCTCCCAACGTGCAACACCCTCGAAAGAGACCGGTATGACGGATGGAGGAGGAGCGCCCATACCATCGAGGAGGGAGGTCACCGTGTCAGTGAAATACCAACCTCCATCCCGGCAGAACGCCCTCTCAACCACCTGGAACAGAGGAGAGTTTGGAAGACGGAGAATCCGGAGATAGTGCTTGGCAATGAGGAACGACCTCCGATCCTTCAAGGGAGGGATGTCGCACTCAACCTGCAGACTATCAACCGGAGAGGAGCGGAAGGCGCCAGATGACATGCGCAGTCCTCTAGAGAGGATCGGGTCCAGTATCTGAAGGGCCGTACGGGAGGCGGAGCCATACACCACACTCCCATAGTCTAATTTTGATTGTACCAGGGACACGTACAAACGGAGAAGTGTCCGCCTATCCGCGCCCCATGTAGTACGAGACAAATGTCCCAGCAAATCCAGGATACGTCTTGCAGTCTCGCGCAGCCTGCGAAGGTGGGAAACCCAGTTCAAACGGCTGTCGAAGACCATACCCAGGAAACGTACTGATTGAACGAGGGCCAGAGGCTGACCCCGAGTGTATGATTAAAGGCCTGGACGGCGCCGGAGTCCCGTCTCCTCGACGGAAGGAAGGCCACACACGAAGTCTTCGGGGAAGACAGCGTAAGGCCCACCGACGACGCCCAACGTTCAACCCGATTGACCGCGAGTTGGACTTGCCTCTCCACGAGGGGGGGACTCGTCCCCGCGGCATAGACAGCCAGGTCATCGGCGTAGATGGAACAACGCACCGAGGGCGGAAGGGCCCCCGGTAGCGCAGACATAATCAGATTGAAACAGGAGACGCTCAAGACACACCCCTGGGGCACCCCCTCCTCCTGAACATACAGGTCAGATAGGGCCGCCCCATTACGGACGCGGAAAGTGTGACGGCAGAGGAAGTTACGAATAAACGTGGGCAAAAAGCCCACGAAACCAAGAGACTTCAAACGGTCCATGACAACTCCCCGACGGGTCGTGTCATAGGCCTTTTGGACATCGAAAAAGACGGCCAGAACAAGATTCCGGCGGGAAAAGGCCTCCTGTACATCATGACCAAGGAGGAGAAGAAGGTCCAGAGTACCCCGAAACCGACGAAAGCCATACTGGGTCGGGGGTATAACCCAAGCGACTCCAGTGTAAATGAGTCAGACGGCCACCATTTTCTCAAGGAGCTTGCATAAGCAGCTCGTCAGGGCAATAGGCCGATAGCCCGCCACCTCCGCCGGATCCTTCCTCGGTTTAGGTATCGGGACCACAATTGCCTCCCTCCAACGGGAAGGGAACGACTCCTCAACCCACATCCGGTTGAAATATCCAGCAAGAAGTGCAGAGCCATCGGATGCAGATTCCGGATAAAGTCATAAGGAATGTCATCAGGGCCAGGGGCGGAAGAACGATGGGTTGCCAGGGCAGCCTGAAGTTCCCGCATCGTAAAGAGACGGTTATAGGGCTCGTTCCCAGGTGGTGGGAACGTAACATCCGACAACGGACGATCCGCAGCTGAAGACAAACGAGAAACCGCAGCAAAAGCCCCTGTCAACCGATCGGCCACAGCAATAGGATCCGACAGGAAGCTGTCCCCGTCCCGAAGGACAGGGCGACAAGCAGGGACCGGCCTCCCCTCGATACTACGTACCTTCCGCCACACAACAGCAGAAGGGGTAGACGAGGAAATGCCAGACACAAATGTACGCCAAGAGGCCCGACGGGCCAACTTGAGAGTCCGGCGGGCGAAAGCCTTCGCCCGCCGCATCTCAATCAAGTGTACTGGGCACCGGGTGCGATGGAAGCGGCGCGTTGCCCTCTTCCTCTCACACACCGCCTGGTGACATGCTGGAATCCACCACGGGACGCTACGCGTCCGCGGGCTACCGGAAGATCGAGGAATACAGTCCTCCGCTACACCCATCACCACCCGCTCGAAGAACTCCAGGCTCTCATCCACAGAGACAAAGTCCAAAACCGAACGGGCAATGACGGAACGAGCTCTGAAGGATGGCCAGTCAGCCCGCGCCAGGCACCACCTCGGTCGAGACGAGACACCTGGCTGCAGTCCGACCGGCTCAAGACAGACTGGGTAATGATCACTGCCATAAAAGTCCCCCAACACCCTCCACGAAAAATTGAGTAAGGCATCAAGGGACACCAAGGAGAGATCAATACAGGTAGATGAACCCGTGGGTTCGTGGAAATAGGTAGGTTCGCCAGAATTGAGGCACGCGAAGGAAAGTTCCTCCATTAAGGAGAGCAACATACCAGCAACATTTGTCGACCGGACATCTCCCCAAGCCGGGTCGCGACTGTTAAAGTCCCCGAGGAGAAGAAACGGCCGAGGCAGTTGCAACACCAACTCGCGAACCCCGTCGCGAGAAGGAGGGTCATGGGGAGGAATATAAATTGAGCAGGCAGTGTACTGGCGATCTAAAACGAGCCGCACAGCCACAGCTTTCAAGGAAATACGAAGAGGCATATCTCGCGAGGGTAAAGAATGGTGAACATAAATCGCCGCACCACGCCGGCGTGTGTGCTCATCCGGGGTGCAAGGGAAACCAACATAGCCCGAGAGACGAGGGAGCCCCCGTGCAGCCAGGATAGTCTCCTGGAGACAAACGCAAGAAGGCCGCTCGCTCTCCAGCAGGGAGGCAAGGTTCTCCCAGTTAGCTAAAAGCCCCCTACAGTTCCAATGCAAAATGGAACTGTAAGGGGAAGAGGCAGAGAAAACAGAAACAGCCACGGACCAAGCTGAGCAGCAAACTCAACGGTCCGTAACCAGGGACGGAATCGGCTTCCCCGACTCACCCCGAACGGGGAGAGTAGGGGCCACAGAGAGCAAGCCCCGGAGACGAGGATCGCGATTACGGGAGGCCAAAGACTCCGCAGCTGCTTCACCCGTAGTAGAACGATGGTGGGAAAGTGGAACAGGGAGTTCAGAGGGGGGGGCTCCTCTGAGGGGGGGAGAGGAGACGACGAGACGGGCCCAGTCGAAACCCACGACTCCCCACCAGAGGTGGGGCAGGGAGAACCAGATGTTCGAGGGCTCGTCAGACCAGACAAGTGCTGACGTGGGGGGTGGAGGAAAGATCCACCACAGGTGGGAAAGGTAGATCCAGGAGAGAGACCCGACCACTCTCAGCAGGAGCCGAAGGGAGAGAGACTCCATGAATAAGGGCCAGGCCCTCTCGACCGGGTCCACCGTGGGAACCGAGTCAGTAATCGAGGGTGTAATGGGGCGGTGTACCTCAACCGACACCCGGACACTCAGGGCCGTTTCCTGGCATAAGCAGACTAAGCGGCCGCTTAGGGACCCGCTGCTACTAGGGGGCCCCTAGACAGGCTCCCAGGATAGCTCAGTGGGCAAGAATAGGAATATAGCTGGTTATTATTAATATTATTGTTATTATTATCATTATCCTTATTATTATTATTGTTATTATTATTATTATTATTATTATTATTATTGTCGTATTAATTAAAGTTTTTGTATGAGACAAATGTGATAAAACGGAGACAAACGAAACGTTTTGGTCGTTACGTGTAAATAACTGTTGTGAGATCTTATTTCTATATTATTTAGCTTTATTCTTACTATATGCTTATACTTTCCTAAATGCTTAATTTTTCTAGTATTGTAAAACATTATTTCACTAATTTATTAATTATTAAGAAATTTTGTAACACTTTAAAACCTAGGATTATTTTCGTTGTGTTTTCAAGTTTATTAATTCTTTTCTCTCTTTTTCAGATAATGTGAATTTTGTTGGTTAAAACCTAAATGGTCTGATTATTTGAATGTATTTGATTAACGGTACAATTATAACAGTTATTATTATTATTATTATTATCATCATCATTATCATCATGATTATTATTATTTAGCAGATTAGTTGTGGTTAACTAGATGTGACTTCGTGCATCTTGGAAAATGAAACGGTACATTATCCATCAGGAGCTGAAAAACGAAAAAGAAAAATAGAGGAGAAACTTTCCAGTAGCGCGGGTGAGATGTGCCACTTGTATATTCTTATGATTACAGTTCAGGCACTAGGTTAGGTAGACCATCAAGCTAGGCAATTGCTCAGAATCGTGTAGAGTAAGCTAGTCTCTGTAATATTTATAATACTTCGAAATGTGAAATTTAATGGATCACATCACCTCAATTCTGTTCACTCAGATCAATTATAATTATATCAACACAGATAAGAAAGAGTATTTTAACAAAAATTAGCAGAATATGTAATTGTTATATTCTATCAGGAGCACTACTGAAATATTTGAAAAAGCCATCCTCAGCAAAGCCTGATGAGCATCATGAGCCAACAGCAGGACCAGCCTCTATGCAACCTCAAACACCAGTAGAAGTAGGCCTGATGAACCAACAAGTGGCCCATCTTCTGTTCAGCTTCAAACTTTACCTTCACACAAAATGACTGCATTGGAGCTTCTCTCCTTTCATTCATCAGAAGCACACTGGAGGAACTATACCCCAATCTCTGGGTTGCACTAAGAATTGCCTGCACTCTACCTGTGACAGTAGTGTCAGCCGAAAGGAGCTTCTCTAAGATGAAGCTAATCAAGAACTACCTCAGATCATCAATGGGGCAGGATTGTCTCAGTGGCCTTGGCATCATAAGCATCAACCAGGACGTTGGCAGGGAGATTTCATATGATGATGTTATTGATGATTTCGTCCAGAAAAAATCTAGGAGGCAAAAATTTTGAAGATACAAACTATTCTGTATAACTGTTAGCTATTACACGATTGTATCGTAGAGTTAGTAATTGTTTGGTAGTTGATAATTGCATTATTTTTTTATACATAGTTCTGTGTCATTTATTCTAAATAATGTATAAGCTAATTTTCAGGAATTTCATGGAGTATTTTTTCTGTTTTCTTCTGAAAGTACATATTTGTTGTTTTGGACATAAATGTTTCATTAAAATTGTTTCATAATTGTTTTTTATTAACACAGCCATTTTTTGTATGTGTGTGCTGAGGTGATGTAGTAAGGCGTGAGTTGGTGGATGGAGGGGTGGAGCCTCAAATGGGTATACTGCTTAGGGCCCCCCAATGGCTAGAAACGGCCCTGCGGACACTAGTTGGGGCACCGGGAGATGACGCCCGCCAGCCCTCCGTAGAGGGGAGGGAGTTCCGAACGGATTAGGAGCGGCGCGCCGCTTCCCCTCCGGTGAAGAAGGGGAAGCAGGGCGAGCAGTGGTCATGAATGGGTCTGGAGGACTCCGACCACGGTGACGCTTCCTCCTCCCCTTCGGGGCATCACCTTCCCCACCCGAGAGACGGGTAGGCAAGGATCCAGACCCCAAGGCTGGAGAGGGAGAAGGGGCACTTGTAGGCAGGGAATCGGACGTGGTGACTGAAAGTGAGGCAGGGGGACAAGAAGGTCCCTCGGCGCCAGGAGGACCACCAACCCCCGGAACTTCCAGGCGGGGCACTACTCCGGTAGGCGCCGGGGTAGCACGGGAGGGGCACGAGGACCGCCGGAGCCAAGAGCCGCAGCATAGGACAACCCCCGCCGCAGCTCCTGGTCACGGACGCTATCGCGCGCCTCCCGCGCAGCACTAAGGAATTTGGTAGTCCTTAAGGACCGTACCTCGAATTCAACTTGAAAACGGGCAGTCCCAAGAGGATGAAGGGTGGGCCCCCGAGCAGTTCGACCACCGCGGGGGCTTCGTGCATGGGGGAGAGTGTGCAGGCCCACCGCAGTGGACACATAGCTTACCCTCACGGCGGCACGCAGAGCCAACATGGCCGAACCGGTTCAGCCAAAGCAGCGAACCGGGTCAGGCACATACCACCACACCGAAAACTCACACGACCGTCGATCACCCATGCCCAGAACACCTGGGCCGGAGGCACAAGGGAGTCAAAGGTCAGGAGCAGACGAGCGGACGGGGTAAGAGCACCATCTCGGCGCGACGAAAAGCGGAAGACCTTCGTGACCCCCTGGGAGGCAAGATCCTCCTGCAACTCGCCAACCGGGATTGACAGCAGACGGGAAGCGAAAATGGTGCCCTGACAGCTTTTCAGTTGCGGATGGGGAGTCACAGAAACTCTGCAACCCAGAACATCCTGCAACTGTAGAAGGGACTCAGTCACCTCCGAAGAACGGGACTTCAAAAGAAGAGACCCATCCTTCAGAGGGCGGATATCATAACGGCAGGGAACCCCCACCGTCTTAAGACGCTGAAACACCCGTTCCGAGTTGCCCGGAAGGGAGCCAGAGGAAAGGCGGAGAACAAGGAACCTGTCCACCGGACAGAAATTGACAGCAGAGACAGGTCCATGTGTGAGGTAACCGAGAGTGGGCGAGAGAACGAGGGCCGCAAAGACCCCGCCCTACGGCCACCACGAGCCCGGCACGAGAGCCAGACGCCGCAGAGAACGAGAGGGGGCTATACGGATTTAAGGTTAATCCAGCGGAGGCAGAGGCCGCTGAACGACCAGAAATAGTAGTCTTATCCAAATCCAAGGACGGGCCAGAGTCGTTAACGGGAGGGGATTGAGTTTGAGAAATTTTATCCATAAACAATATAATTATAAGGAAGACAGCCTCGGACCCAAGGCAATGTACCAATCCGCCACTGCATCCTTCAAGGCGCAGGCCCAACGTCCCGGGTAGCCCGCCCCTCAACCTAACTGTCGTTTTAAAAACAGCAGATTAGCTCTCCGGGGGTTTTGTCCGTTAAGGGTCTAGCAAAAACCAAATCCAGATGCAGCAGCGGTCTGGGCGCCCATACCATCCCCAGAGCACGGCTCAGCCACGGAGCGATGCCCCCAGCGGGCGCACCTGATGACCCCAAGACTGCCGGCAAAAAAAAAAACGGGGGGGGGGGAATACTACAATTGACAGAGGTCCAAGACCGAGTCAAGACAAGAGCGATTCCGTAAGATACGGAAAAGAAGCACACCCGCGAGGAGTTGAAGAAACCCAACAACCCACGAGGTGTGCGAGCTCCCTCGGCCCGGCAAGCCGGAATACCTAATCGAGGGATATTATATATGCTCCCCTGGTATAATGGTTAGCATCGCTGACTACGAATCCATCGGCCCCGGGTTCTAAACCCGGTGGCCGTGGACGTTTTTTATCTTCTCTACTCTGGTTTACATGAAGGCGTGGAATTCTCGATAGTTACCCGGGAACCCCTCCCCCTGGCACAATGATCTTCAGCTCTTGAAGGTGTTGACAGAGTTTGCGCAGAAGGATTGACGACATGGTCTTCAACGCTCTGAGAAAGCACCTCTGGTATTTAGAAGAACTAGTTGGCTGACTTTCTTCTCTGATGAAGTGCCACTAGATACCAAGGCCCAAATGGCAAGTGTGTGTGAAGAAAGAAGGTGAAAGAACACCAAACGCTTCGAGGAGAAGCTTACTCAACCTGCGGAACTGCAGCTCCATTCCTTCGTGACATCCAGATCACGTGAGATCTTCACCGCTTTGGGTGTATGTCTTTCCTGAAAGAGATCCTGACAAGTGGGTGCACGGATTTGAACTCCTTCAGTATAGAAGGGAAAAGGTGGCCGGCTTGATTGAAGGTAGCCAACGACTGTGGGGAGAGGGAGTAGACTTGATCACCGAGTACAGCAGGATTCTGAAGCAAGAATGAGAGCCAGCGGCAGTATCTTCTTCAGGTGGTTGGAAACCATTGTCCGAGGGTTAAGGTCCATAAAAAGCCATACTGATGGGCGCCACCGAAGCTCGGCAACAATGAGCAACTGTTGGCATGTTGTGAGACCCCCTTTAAGTGGATAATACCGCTGTTTTAGTAGGGGTGATTTGGGAGTCAGATCGCGTGGCTGGGGCCCTCAGTGCCATATGGGGAAACTTCAGGGTCATTAAACTTAAATTTGCATGGAGAGTTTTCTCCTTAGAAGGAACCTAATGCTGAGTGAGTAATCTCTTGAACATTTCTGAAAAAAAGGTTTTGAACCACCCTATTATGTGTGTGTATATATATATATATATATATATATATATATATATATATATATATATATAGAAACGACGTAAGTATAGAGGAGTGTTCTGCACACGAGGAAGAGAAATAACGAACAAATGAAAAATGAGGTAACCGCCCGGGAATCGAACCCAGGATCTTCCGATTGCCGGTCAGATATGCTATCCACTACACCACGGGCCTCGACCAGTCAGAAGTCGTAATTCTCCTACATAGGGCAGAAACCAATGCCTTGAGAGGGCACCCTCGCAAATCGTGAATATATATATATATATATATATATATATATATAATCTTGGTTAACCTTGGTTTTTCTTCCGCCCGAATGTTCATTCTGACGAAGGTCAAGCTTGTCACTCCACCTTAGACCTACAGTTTAACGTGGAATCTGAACCACGCCACACCAGCAGCACAGCGTCTTAACTACTAGCTACTCAGGGTACCCATTTATTTACCAACCAATTTTTTTTATTGTGTGGTAGGATGAACAGCTGGGTTTTGCTGTGCGCCACCTGCCGTCAACGGGTCTCGATTTCGGGGCCGATGGATTCGTAGTCAGCGACGCTAACCACTACACCACTACACCATATAGGTGTATGTGTGTGTGTGTGTGTGTGTATGTGGAACTATATCCATAACAAAGTAAGTTTGTCTACCTTGAGAATACTTCACACATGTGTGGAGTGAATGAACAGTTACAACTGAATAACATCATATGTAGACAAAACCACCATTATATATATTATATAATATATATATATATATATATATATATATATATATATATATACTGTGTGTGTGTGTGTGTGTGTATATATATATATATATATATTGAATACGGATATGGATGTTCTTTTGACTAGACTAACACAGAGCATTATTGCTTTTAGTGGTGATGAACCATGTACGTAACTCTCGTCAGTACTTTGATTTCTATTTGCTTGGTAATGCTGCTGTGACCTGCTGAATGTGCTCATACCCTGAAGCATCATACTTCCACTTAAACTATAAATGCATCGATGAATAATATATATATATATATATATATAAAACCCAAGTTATAAATGTCATTGAAAAGACTTTTTTATAGATAACCTGTAATTATGCCTTATCATATGTTGATCTAGTTTTTGGAAAGTGTACACGTGCATTTTTATCTGTATTTAGATTGCTGAATGCATTGCGAAGTTACTAAACAGACACGCGCCTCGGTGGTGTAGTGGTTAGCGTCGCTGACTACGAATCCATCGGCCCCGGGATCAGACCCGGTGACGGCAGCCGGAGCGCAGCAAAACTCAGCTGTTCATCCTCTCACATAATAAAGTGGTTGGTAGATAAATGGGTACCCTGGGTGGCCTAGTGGTTAAGACGCTGGGCTGCTGGTGGAGCATGGTTTGGATTCCACGTTAAACTGTAGGTCTAAGGTAGAGTGCAAAACTTGACCTTCGTCAGAATGAACAATTCGGGCGGAAACAAAACCAAAGGTAACCAAAAACAATTTTCCTGTAAAATCATCAGTATTTTTCGTAAATACATGAAAACAAATCTGTAAATTGTTGGTGAAACTCAATATTTTATTTTATAAAAATATCGAGTCCAATATTCTTACTAATGAACTTTATTAATATTTTTTTCTAGTCATGTATGAAATATGACACCAAAGGGCATTATTATTTCTGATGAATTTAAGCATATTCCATACAATGAAGGCTACAATCAAAGTGAAATTAATGAAAAACCGGAGGTTTCAAAATAGGTGTTCAAACTCTGATCATGAAATATAATGAAATAGAGTCCATAAAGACCATAAAAAGATTATAAAAAGACCATAAAAATTATTAGAATCTGACATTAAATACTTGAGGATTAGATTGTTATGACTAAGAGACACCTTAGAGACAGACCAAAATACAGTGACTACCTTGTTGCGAAAATGCATTAAATTACTGGTGTTGAAGTGTACCCTATAACACCATAATATTACCTAAGAATAAACAACACAATTAAAATATCGCGTTTTAGCCACACTTTTCAGTCTACAATATAATGACTATAATCTAAACTGTAAAAAGTGTGTTTCCAGGATGCGGGATGAGGACCCAACGCGTTTTGCATCCCATCAACCACTTTCCCCGACCACCACCCATTCGAAAGTGGTGTATAGAATTATAATATATATATATATATATATATATATATATATTATATATATTATATATATGCTTGTACCCTGTGGTGAATGGACGTGTTGTTTTGCTCTCTCTATTTAACACCCAAATTAGAAGGGAATAATCTACTCGGCGGTTTATTCTGTTTGCACCCGAAAGTGTATAAAGTATCAGTGAATCCGTGCATATAAATTATAAAGTGAATTCATTAAAATAAGAAAGTGCAATATAGTTTACATAATTTATCACCAATTTTAACGTATATATTCAAAACGAAATACGGTTGGCATTCGAGAAAGTTTGAAACAAAGCAGGAAAAAGGTCATAAAACAAAGGTCAGAAAACCCTCGAAATACCCTCGACCATCGAAAGGAAAGAAACAGAATAAAAATAAAAATAAATAAAGAATTTGTGTGGGTATTTCTTCTTAAGCTAATTAAGGAATAGGATATGGGTCCAAATTCTCACTTAATCTGTAATTTGTGCAATTTAGTAACAACGGAAAGCCTAGCGATTAGGTGTGATTTCTGCCAACGATTAAACGACTTTAACTGCATGAATTGGAATGATCGGGAAATAACTCTTGTCTCGAACGCGAAACAAGTCGTGGGGATCAAATTTCTATGTGGCGCATGTACACAGACTGTAAATTCTTTCGCGGTCTTTAAAGAAATGGAGATAGCAGACTCGAAAGTTACAAAAAAGAATGAAATAATGGGGACGCATGTGTCCGAAATGGTCCCAACGAAAAACAGGGTGGATGAGAGAGAAGACGAAATAACGATTAACAGCATAATAACGAACAACAATTTAATAACAAATAACGATATAAACAATAATACGGAAGGAAGACATAGATGAAAGGAAAGAAATAAGTAAAAGTGGCGAAGTAGACAAACGGTCCAACGAGCGAAATGATAAAAAGATAACTAAAAACGTAGAAAATAAACAGCCAAAGAAAATAATGATAATGCCAAAACTAAGAACTTGGAAAATAATAAAGAAAGCAGAAGCGTAGAAAATATCGTATGCAAATACTACGCGAAAGGAAACTGCAGATATCGGGATGGGCAATGCATATATGCACATCCCACATTATGCAAAATGCATTACACAAGTGGATACTGCAAGTTTGATAAGAAATGCATGTTCCACCATCTTACGGTCTGCAACACTTATGAAAGATATGGGAGTTGCAAATACGAAAAAAAATGCCGATACCACCACCCTCAAAGGAACGCAACGAGGGAACAGAAAAAACGAACATCAAAGAAGAGTGGAAATTTTTTAGACGCAGCCAACACATTTCAGCTGCTAAATACTCTCCAGCAATTACAAAACCAGCTGACAAATATAAATATAGAAATCCGAGAGCCGGACAGAAGGTACGAACAAAGACACTTCATGCGTTATCGGGACAACAGGTACCGACAAAGATAAAAAGAGGTAAATTCTCGGAGGACCACAAGGCAACGAAACCGGCACCCCCATTGGAAAACAAAGCGGAACCACCTGTATGCGAAAAAGAAAGAGAAAAAATAAAAATAATCCTAGCCAACATACAGGGCCTTAAATCAAACCAGTCCACGAACAAAGTTGCATACCTGAAAGGACTCATGCAAGAAGCCGGAGCAGACTTTGCATGCCTCACGGAAACTCATCTAAAGGACTGCCAGGCGAACTGTGAAAATTGTGAGTCCTGTATTGACAAAAAAGAAATACAAATTGACAACTATAACATCCTCCGAGCCGACAGAACAGTGAGACGTAAAGGAGGATGTGCTATTTACACACGCGAAAGGCACATAGCAGAAATGGCTATAAGTACCTCAAACAACTACGTAGAATGTGTAGCAGCAAAAATTGAAAAATTAAATATGGTACTAATTGTAATGTACAGACCCCCAAACACGCCAACCTCAAAATTTTCAGATTCCATTACAGAGGTAAGAAACTTAGTAAAAGATCTACACTCTCCAACCCCAAATATTTTTCTCTGTGGTGATTTTAATTTCCCATTCATGAAATATAAAAGGATAGGAAAAAATATATGTATCACCAGGACAAGGGGGGCACACGAGAAGACCAGGAGCAGGTAAAAATGCTACTAGCTTTAGCTGATGAATTTATGTTAACGCAAGAAATAACAGAAAACACAAGAAAAAACAACTGCCTAGATTTGGTATTCACAAACAACAGTAATCTAATTGATAATGTAGAAATCTCCCCAACTATGATATCAGACCACAATATCATTGAAATAACAACTAATATAAAGGCAACAGGAAAGGAAAGAACACGCACAACAGAAAGAAGCAAATTCGAAATTTTTAATTTTCACTCCAAAGCTATAAACTGGGAAGATGTGACATCCAGCATGGAAGTAATAGATTGGAAAACCATTTTCGAGGCCAAGACAACGGAAGAGATGCTAATGACGTTAGAGGAGAAGACGTTAGAAATTGTGGAAAAACATGTCCCAAAGATACAACAAAGAGGAAAGAGAAGCAGGTTCGAAAGACAAAAGAGGGCATTGTTCCGAAAGAGAAAAAGAGTGACTGCAAAATTAAGTAATTGTAAAGATAACAACATCAGAAAAATATTAAATGATAAACTACAAAGTATCGATGTCGTCATACAGGAACAAATCGAGAAGCATACAGAAAAAGAAGAAGATGACGCTATAGAAGCGATAAAGGTAACTCAAAGTACTTCTATAATTTCGCAAAAAGAAAGTCGAAAAACCAAGCGACTATCGGACCTTTAAAAAATGAGAACAGTGATTTATCTGATGATCTAACAGAAGTATCTGAAATATTAAAAGCTCAGTATGAATCATCTTTCAGTATCCCAAAAACTGACAAATTGATTGCGATAGAAACGCGTTCTTTGAAGAAGAACCACAAGGGGAAAGTATAACGGATTTCGACTTTACGACGGATGATATTACACAAGCCATAGGGAAACTAAAAACACACTCAGCGGCAGGACCGGATAAATGGAATGCCACACTGATCAAAAACTGCAAGAATGCAATCGCTGAGCCCCTATACTGGATATGGAGACGATCATTAGACACGGGAGAAATACCGGGCATCCTGAAGAGCGCGAACATAGTCCCAATATATAAAGGAGGAGATCGATCCGAGGCCAAAAACTATAGGCCAGTGTCGCTTACATCTCATCTCACTAAAATATTTGAAAGAATAGTTAGACAGAAAATCTATGACTTTTTGGAAACTCAGAAAAAATTCAATGATAACCAACACGGGTTTCGATCAGGCAGATCATGCCTATCACAACTAATGGAACACTACAACAACATTATTGATTCACTTGAAAGTAATGAAAACTATGATGTACTATACACAGACTTTGCTAAAGCGTTCGACAAGTGTGACCACGGAATCATAATACATAAACTGAAATATATGGGAATAACAGGAAAAGTAGGGAAATGGATATATAATTTCCTTAGTGAGCGGAGGCAAGTCGTTACAGTACAAGGAGTATCTTCATCAGAATCAGAGGTCCTCAGCTCAGTACCACAAGGAACAGTATTAGCTCCACTACTCTTCATAATCATGCTAACTGACATAGATGAGGACGTTACCAGAGACAGCACAGTAACATCCTTTGCGGATGACACAAAGATCAGTAGAAAAATAAGAAACCCAGAAGACATAGGATCTCTACAAACCGACATAAACAAAATCTACAAGTGGACTGAAGACAACAATATGAAGTTTAACACCGAGAAATTTCAGCTATTACGGTACGGAAAAAGAGAAGACCTAAAGTCCATGGAATATTATACCCCAAATGGACAGGAAATTCAGAGAAATTCCAGAGCAAAAGATTTAGGGGTTGTAATGACAGATGATGCGAAATTTGAAACACAAAATAAGATAGCAGTAAACAGAGCAAAGAGAATAACGGGTCAGATATTGAGAACCTTTAAACGAAGGGATAGGAATGTAATGATTCCTCTACTGAAAACCCTGATAATACCCAAATTAATACTGCTCGGTCCTAACTCCCCATATAAAAAAGAAGACATTAGACAGCTGGAGGGGATCCAAAGAAGCTTCACAGCCAAGATCAATGGGTGCAAAGAACTAAATTACTGGGAAAGGTTACGAGAACTAGACCTATATTCACTGGAAAGGAGAAGAGAGAGATACACCATTATTTACACTTGGAAAATAATGGAGAAACTAGTCCCTAATCTTACTCTGAATCCCATAACTCCCCAAACAACGGTGGAAAGTAGAAGCGGTAGACTGTGTCGTATTCCCAAATTGAAGGCGAGACAGGGAACATCCTTAACCCTGAAAGAAAATAGTTTTGTAGTGAGAGGACCAAAACTGTTTAATCAGTTGCCCAAAGACCTAAGAAACACGAAGGGAGTTGCAGTGGAAATCTTCAAAAGAAGACTAGACGCCTGGCTCAGAACAATCCCCGATGAGCCGGGCGTACCTGGCTATGTGAGGTGGAAAGCGCAAGAATCCAACTCACTACTTCACCAGGCCAACTCGAGAGGAGGGGCGACAAGCTTGACCTTCGCGAAATGAGAAATCATCGCGCGGAACCTTTGTAAGGTTGTAAGGTTATATATATGAAAATTATTTCACGAAAGTAACACGTGAAAAATATTTATGATGAATAAAACCACGAAGGAAAGGAAACACAAAATGGTGCTCAAGCGCTTTCGTCTAATGACATCCTCAGGAACACTGAAGTACATAAAAGGTTACAACCTATATATAGGTTACAGAAAGAAAAAAAAAGAATATATATATATATATATTATTAGGGTGTCACTAGGTAATAGGGGGAAAATTAAACGATGGATATTTTCCTATGACACCCCCTAAAATTGTTCCATTTGGTGTAAAACATACGGAAGAGAAATTTGGTCCTGATTGGTCATCATTTAAAGGTCGCCCTCGTCACTGAAAACAAGACCCATTTGTTGAGGTCAACAAGCTGTTCAGTGTTCACAGCTTGGGCCGAACCAGATAATAAAAAACAAGGCAATTTGGTGAAATAACGAAAGTAAGACACTTAAAAACGCAAAGAATACAAACAGTTTATTATATAATCAAAATAGAAGACATAATTTGGCGAATAATGGTACAAAATGGAGAAGCAACAAAAGCAAAACTTGAGAAATAAAATACATATACAGTAGAAGAAAATTGGTGCTCATACGCTGATCAGTGATTAGTTCTTTCGCGTCCACACTAATGCTGATTTGTTCGGAGCTGGGTGTTGCTTTCTGTGGTCAGTGACAACTTGAACGAGGAACTGGAGCTGTTCTTCTTTCACTGTCAACTTTCCGTTCAGCTCCTTCACCAGAGCCACGGCCCGTTCTGCTCTGTCGTTCACCACTGCAAGTTTGGAGACCACATCCCGAGCTTGCACGTATTCAGAGTTTGACGTCCATGAACTGGGATGGTGGAGCAGAAAGCAATCTGGCAACTGAAGTTTGAGAAGAATCCTCGGTGTTCTTTGTGATCAGTTGCTCCAGTCCTTGCTGTCACTGAGGAACATAGTATCAAGAACCAAAGGTCGTTTTGGCGGCATGTGAGGGGCTTCTTGATTTAACGCTGCAACCATGCTGCACTTCACTTCCATCGATATCCTCTCATCAAAGAACGCCAGACCCACTGCCTCCTCCGAATGGTACCACAGGTGCGCAGACAGCTTCTTGGTGGTACCATCAGAGATCTTCTTGTGCGGGTATCGAAGGAGCGTCCTCATCAATTCCCAATCATTCAGCGGAGCTTCGATGGACAGATGAGCTGTTGCCACGCTTTCATGTAAACTAGAACAGAAAAGAGGCAGATATCTCGAATTCCGCGTTCCTCTGTTCGTCATTTTAAACTGTCTTCGGAAGAGCCAGATCTTGATGGCATAGAGCCCCTTAGCTCCATCTCGCCCGGTGCATAGCACCAGGGGCGCGGAAGTTTGTCCCTTGTATGGAACTCCTCCAAGAAATGACGGAAAGATCGAGGAATTCCTGATAGTCATCACGAACTTGAAGTGCTTGTGATTTTGCAAACTCAATGAGCTCCGTTCTATGCTTAAAAATAGCTGCTTTGGTGAACGCATCTGTGTCCGCAGTTTGGAACTGTTGCTGGTCAATGCGGGTCCAATAATCATGGAAGCGCTTGAAAAGCAGAATTTCTGGACCGGTAGATACTGAATCTAGCGATGCTGCGAATGCCGCCTGTAGCACCAACTCCAGTACATGGTGTCTGCACGCGCAGTGTAACAGGTCACGTCCAACTTTTTCTTCCAGAAGAACACAAGTTCCTCCACGGTGGCCTGTGTTTGTCGCGGTTGTGTCGAAACACATAGATTTGACATGATCGGTCACTCCCCATCATTTAGGCAATCTATGATGGCATTTGTTTTGCCAGCGCGGTTCCTGACAGAAGTTTTGGCACCCCGAGGAGCTGCTCTGTCCCGGAGCCAGATACAAGAATAGGTAAGCGGTCAACATATTCTCGTGACGTCAGATCTTGCATGAGTTTTCCGTCCCAGTGAACAGTCAACGGACTATTGCCTTGGAACTCGCTCTTCAGTTGCCGAGCCTTAAGGGTAAGGAATTTTTCACGCTGACGATGAATGGATCCACGATTGATGTTGTAGTCGCTAGCATCATGCCCTAAGCTGGAAGCTGCCTCAAACAGCAGATATGTGGCCTTTCTTGACGAGAGTTGCGTGCGATCAAGCGCTGCCGCCAATTCCGATGTCATGATGTTCTTCGTTGCTCTTTGTTTAGACGCTAACGAACCACCACATCTCCTTTTTCTTCGCTATCATCTGAGCTGGAGGATGAGGACTCCAAAACCGCTTCGTTGGATACTGCCTGCATTTCAGCTGCTGATCGCTTTCTTCGTTTCTCCTCTTCCTCCCGACGTCGAGTACAATCTTTGACTTGGCGCTGATGGGTCATGTCCAAACCTGCCATTGAACCTGGACGTCCTTTCTGGCGCTGCTGCTGAAGGAACTCCCAATCCTCTGGGTACTTGACCAATTTCTCACAATCAGCGTGGGCGATGTCAAGAGACGATCGAGGCGTTCAATGAATTCTTTTCTTTCGTCTTGTGTAATCGCTCGTCCTTGAGGCGTGTTTTTTGAGTCCTTTCCACTCCTCGAAGACTTTATCCAGTTTGCTGACGCAGTGTGTCTCGAGTCTGGTTGGAATGTGAGCTTTCTCCCAGAAGGACATCACTGCTCGAAGTGACTTCCTCAACGCGTCACGTATTGTCATTTCTTTTCATGGTGAAGGTAAAGAAGTAACCGAATGCTTGCCTGTAGGAAGGAAGCTGCATCCTTTCACCTCATCAACCGCTGCCCCTAATAGGTATATACACTTCCGGGTTTCCATCACCAGAAATCACGTAGCTGAAATGAGAAACGGTGAATCGTTAAGTATTGTTCACTTTATTTCTCAGATATTCAGACACACACAGATACACCACACACACATATATAGAGATATATAGATATCTAATGAACGATTATGGAGACGCCGCGCAAGCATTAAACTTTGGAAGGCGGGGCGACCTTTTATAGTTATTCAAATAAAAAGATTTTTCAGTCACCATGTTTTTTTTACCAATGGAATAGATTCGCGGGGTGTCAGCATGAAAATGTCAAACTTTGCATTTAAGTGACACCCTAATATATATATATATATATATATATATATATATATATATATATATATATATGCAATAAACGGAGAAGTAAAATAAAAATTAAAAATTAAAGGATTATCAGAGAGGCATACAGATTTGTAAGGAGAAAATATCGATTTTTTAGCACAAGATCAAATGAATTATAAAAATACAAATTTATACTGGAAATCTGCCCCGGGTTTTAACACTCTGCCTTTTTTGGTTAAGTTTCGATGTATATAAAAATAAAATGAAAATTAAAAGTTAATAAAGTAGCATACAAGTTTACCAAAGATTTAGCGTTCTACCCTTCTTATCTAAATCTGTTTTGAAGGAATTCAAAACAACAGGATCGAGTTGAAAAAGACCTTTGCTTATGTTGAAGTTATTTGAAAGTTGGATAATGGCAGACTCAAGAATATTTCTATTAACAATGTTGCTAGAGTGGAATAAAACTGAAGCATTATTCCAATCAATACAGTGGGATAACTCTGACAAATGGACAAAAAGGGCACTGGACAACTGTCCTGTTCTAACGGAATATTGATGCTGTTTTATACGTGTGTGCAAATCCTTTCCCGTCTGACCTATGTAAAAGGAGTCACATTGTTTACAACCAATTTTATAGATAATGCCTGAATTATTGGTAGGGCTATTTTTTTACAAACCTGGCAACCCTATGCGCCCTATTATTAGCTCGGTGGGCTCTATTCTTATAAACTCTCCAAATGGCTTGTCAAAGTCTTGTCCCCCATTCTCGGAACTATCTCTGATTCACATGTAAAAAAATTCATGTGAATTTACCAAAGACAGTTGTCCAGTGCCCTTTTTGTCCATTTGTCAGAGTTATCCCACTGTATTGATTGGAATAATGCTTCAGTTTTATTCCACTCTAGCAACATTGTTAATAGAAATATTCTTGAGTCTGCCATTATCCAACTTTCAAATAACTTCAACATAAGCAAAGGTCTTTTTCAACTCGATCTGTTGTTTGAATTCCTTCAAAACAGATTTAGATAAGAAGGGTAGAACGCTAAATCTTTGGTAAACTTGTATGCTACCTTATTAACTTTTAATTTTCATTTTATTTTTATATACATCGAAACTTAACCAAAAAAGGCAGTGTTAAAACCCGGGCAGATTTCCAGTATAAATTTGTATTTTTATAATTCATTTGATCTTGTGCTAAAAATCGATATTTTCTCCTTACAAATCTGTATGCCTCTCTGATAATCCTTTAATTTTTTATTTTTATTTTTACTTCTCCGTTTATTGCATATATATATATATATATATATATATAATATATATATATATATATATAATTTATTTATTTATTTTTTTTTTCTGTAACCTATATATAGGTTGTAACCCTTTTATGTACTTCAGTGTTCCTGAGGATGTCATTAGACGAAAGCGCTTGAGCACCATTTTGTGTTTCCTTTCCTTCGTGGTTTTTATTCATATATATATATATATATATATTATATATATATATATATATATATACACACTATTTAATCCTTATATTTAAATTGAATTGCTGGGAGACTGTATTTAAAAAATAAAAGTTTTTCAGCTTTGTCCCCCTTCAGCCTATTTCTTTTTTCATCGAAGATGATCTCTGCTCCACTAAATAATTGTTCACTAGGAACACTTGAGGGAGGACGTCCAAGGTATGTCCGAGCCAGTTTGCTCAGATTTTTGTATTTCTTTTGATTTGACCTCCACCAAGCCAAAGCATCATCTTCTTGTCCAATCCTTTTCTCTTTGTGATATTTCTCGATCAATTTTGCAAATCTCTGCTTGACTCAGTTTCGGTTTCGTCATCACTACTGGAAGCCAATAAAGCACTCATTGAGTCCATTATTGTTATTGATTTACTCGTAGAAGCTGATGCCTGGCCTAAATCAATCAGTGGTTTCTTTGCCGGTGGTTCACTGGCTATCTCCGAGTCCGATGATATTTGAGTCTTGTCCATTTCATTACAAAGATATCCCAGTTTTTCCTGAACACCTTTTGTGACATGTGAAGCGGAAAAAAAATTTTGCTTTGTACTTTGGATCCAAATAGGTAGCCAAAGAATACATGTCATTTGCTTCTAGGCCATCGAATCTCCTTGCTAGCTCTGTGCGCATTAGGGTGTATCATGCTCAGGTCGAATATTGAAAAACTTGGAATTTCAAATTGGCAGTATGTATTCCTATGTAAAACTGAATTTTAAGAGGGGTTCGTCTTCTGCAACTTTTGCGGAAAATCGCATTTAAGTGTTCAAAATCGCACTTTTTTTGTCGAAAAATGGGATTTTTGGGCAATTTCAAAGACTTGGTAGCCTCAAATGACCTCCAAATGTTCCATATTGTTCACATACACCCTTAAGCATTTCTAGGGGCAGGCTTGGACCCATTTAAGATCAGCCAAAGTGGTTCATAACCCCTAAAATACCCAAAATCACCCAAAATGGCCCAAAACTAAGGAATTGTATGAATTTTAGTCTCCTATACACCACATTTCGCGGCTGGTCTCTTCATCAGGCAGAATCTTTTTGTTCTTCTTTCTTGGTCTTGCATTTTCTTTTTTTTAGAAACGCCTCCACCAATTTTTATTTATTTTCTTTTCGGCATCACTGATGTGATGGCAGCTGCCCCCATCCCACCTTTCCGCAAGCTGCTGTGACGTTCAACTTTTTTTTTACAATTGCAATTCTTCTTTAATATTTGTATAAGTCCCTCCTCCATCCCCAGCTTGTAATAATATGCTGGTCAACTGAATGTTTTGAGATTTTTTCTTCTGAAAGCATCTTGATTTGTCTAGCAGGTCTTGTAGAGATCTAAAACATGTTCATAATGTCTTGCTTTGACTTGAAAACTGGCAACAATTTTCTGTGATCGATCCTAGCACGAACAAAACCATCTCTTCTCTCTTGCCCATACACTGCATGAGCTGCAGCTGAAACTTCCTGGACTGCTCTTTCATAGCTTTGAGTGTGAACTGAGAAGTTCTCAACTTCAAGTGGAGACCTGAAAAGCTCCTCAACTTCTCCTCTTGACATCTTACAAGTGAAGAGTGGCTCATACAGTTTCTCCTTATCCCAATTAATCAGAGTAATTGGAGAAGTGGCATCAAAATTCAGTTTAGGGTTTCTATGAGTTCTCAGACTCATGTCTCCATACTCAGACTTACCTCTGATCTTCTTGATCATCTCAACCCTCCATGCCCTCTCCTCCTCATCCTCACTGCACAGGAGAGAGGCAATGAGGTTCTCACTATGAGCATGATATGCTCCACGAACTATCACATGAGTGATTATGTTCCTGACTTCAGAGGTCTGGCTTCTCAGCAGTCCCAGAGCGGTCACAATATGGTGAGGTCCATACCTCACGTGGTGCTTCACCTTGATCTCAAAATACATCTTGAAGTAGAAGTCCAGGCAGAACTTCAGCAGCACCTCCAGCTTCTTCAACACCTCCCCCTTCAGACCATGCTGCCTCATCCACAGCATCAACAGAGCCTCACCTGTAGTCAGCCAGCGTGACTGATTCAGTGGGCCACACTTCAGACGAGCAACTTTCTTGCTCAAATCTCCTGTCTTGAGAGCTTTGATCAGTAGGTAGCAGTTCTTCTGGTCAGTGCTAAGGTTCTGTACAATGTCTTCTGGCAGTCCAATTATATCTTCTTCTCCTGGCAGAGCCTTGAAGTTAAAGTTGACAGGTATGTCATTGATCTTCTCCAAAAGTTTTCCTATTGGGCCACTGAACCCAGACTTGTGCGTGTAGGGACCATCAAGCTTGATGATCATGTGCCTGAGGCTGAGTTCATTAATATGCAACTGGCATATCAGCCAGTGACACTTGTGACTTAGCAGTCTCTCCAAGTGAGTGATGGCTCCTCCATCAGGTACTGTGTTTGCGTCGTTGGTGGAGTCACCACCAAGGACCACAATAGTATCTTTAGCACCATGAGCACTAATCCACTCAAACAGAGCCTGAGCTACCTTCAGTGCAGGTTTCTCATTTCCTTCAGGTTCTTCTGGTGGACAATGGAAGAGATACTTCCCATCAGGTTCCCAGGTAACACTATAGTGCTCTTCAGTTGTAATATCAGGATGGAAACGGCCAGTTTCTTCATTGTACCTCATGATCTTTGTCTTCTTATCTTGTTTTCCATCAAAGAAAATTCCCTTGATCTCCTCTCCCTCTGTCCTTTTCTCCAGTGCCTCCACCGAGGCACCTATTACAGACTCCTTGCCCCTCCACATCTTCATCCTGTCAACAGCTAGATATGCCTTATCAGCAGATAGATGGCCAGCTTTGATGAGATCTTGCAAGAAACCAGTTACAATGGCTGCTGCAAGAGTGTTTTCCACCTTGAACCTGACTGCAGCCGCAGCAGTGCTTGAGATACCCATGTAGTTCCCCCTGGCAGAGGTGGAGACTTTGCCAGTGTTGACACTGGAGTTTGTGCCTGGTGCAGTACTGGAAAAATCTGTGTCAGCAGTAGGAGCTGCTCTGCCTGGAGACTTGCAAGGAAGTCACCTCACCTTCATCATCATCACCATCATCAGCTCTAAGCAGTAGCTCCTTTTCTTCTTCCTCTTTTCTGTTTCTCTTCTCAGCTGCCTTCTGTTCTTCCTCCTTCCTCTTAGCAGCCTTCACCTGCTTCACTGTTTCCTTCACATCAACAATCAACAGATGCCATCCGGAAGCCAGAATCTTCTGATGTTTTGATCCTCTGATAATGGAGCCACTCTAGCTCTAGCTTTGGAATCTTCTGAGGCAGAGGACAGTCACAGTTGACATGAACTCTAGCAGCACAGCCAGAGCAGCCAGATGCTTCAGTTCCACAGAGAGTGATATCATGTCTGCAGGTTGTTATGTTAAACAATGTATCAAGTTCAGATATTCTCTTCTCTCTCTTTGCAGCCTTCACTCTGCCATTCACTAGGTCAATCATTTCATTCCACCTGACAAGAATCTTCCTGGCAATGGATCTCTCTTGAATGATCACAGGAGGAGTGAACTTGGCATTGCTTTTGCGCCACTGTGCCAGTACCAGTGATGCCAAGTCCTTAGCCAAATCTTGCAGAGGGTACTGAGCTCTCTTCATATCATCCAGAAGCCGCTTCTCTTCCTGGAGGAGGATTCCTCTCTGAAACACAGGTCTCCAGGTTGGAACTTCTGTGGGAAATAACTGCTTGCCTGGACCCACCAGATCACTCAGCTTTGAACCAGAACTTTTTCTGGTCTTTCGTCCTTGCTTAGCCATGGTGGCTACACAATCTTCACCAAGCTTTGTATCTGAAACATAGAAAATTATCACAGTGAAACTCTAGTAGCCTATAACAGCTGTTACAATGGTTTTGTTTGGTAAGAAACCGGTCTGTTACATTTGTACTACAGTGTATGTCATGCACAGCTGTTCTGTACATAACTAGAAAACGAAAAAGTGGAAATTTGAACACTTAAACGTGATTTTTAGCAAAAGTTCAAGAAAACAAACCCCCTCCTAAAATTTAATTTTACATAGGAATACATACTGCCAATCTTGAAATTTGTGCTTCAATGAGCATGATACACCCTAGTGCGCATTATCTCCATTGTTTTGATTCCACGATCAGCTTCTGAATCACTACATTGAGGTTGCAGCACATTTTTTCAAGGAAACGAAGAGGGGAATAACCTCAGATATGGAAGAGGTGGAACTACTCAATCGTTTTGTGATATCATCGAATGGTTCTAGCATAGCTACACAGTTTGACAAGAGAGAGTTAAGTCGACGTTAGTGAGTTGTTGCATTTTGGAGTTAGCAGCGCTATATAAACTCAGTGGTTCTTTCAACTTCAGTGTTCTCTACATTATGTGATAAGTACTGTTCCACCGTGTGGCGACATCATGAGTAACTAAGTTCAGGTTGATCTAAGCGTTTCTGATTTTTTTTTAACTCATCCTGTGCTATCGTAGAATGGTTGAAATGAGTAGCGATGGATCGAGGTTTAGCTAACAAGTCACTGAGAGATTTTTGTGAAGATAATCCACTTTTGATTACAAGTTGAAGTTTATGAACAGTGCAATCGATATTATGGACGCCAGTGAGAAACAAAGCTTTTATCATATTTGCTCCTGAGTCGCGCATTACACAATGGATGGATGAATGGGCAATATCCCACTTCTGAAGCATCTGCTCAAATTTTTCTGACAAGTATTCTCCAGTGTAGCGATCTTCAAGTGGCATTACGATCAGCACCAAATTGGTTCTCTTGAAGTCTTGATTCACTGCATGGCATGTCAAAGAAAGTAAAGACACTCCAGCAGACGTGTTTGACCATGCATCCATGGTCAATGATACTTTCGAATGTTTTAGAGGTTTAAGAATTTTGAACACTTTCTTTGAAACAAAGTCATAGATATCGTTGCACACAAGATCAGTGTAGAACTGACACTGTTTCACTTTATACTGTGGAGCTGTTTCAATCATGAGTCTCATGAAACCTAAGTCCTCAACGTGGCTGAATGGTAAGTCATCCATTATTATCATTTCGGCTATGCGATAGTCCAGTGATTTTGATTTGGAATGATTCGCATCCCAAATTTTGACTTTTTCGAAGCAACTTTCAGTCGTCTCACTCTTTTCTTTCATTGCACACTTCATTTCCTGTAGGGGTGTAAGCAGTGGCGGTTCCTCATATGGGCAATATGGGCAGCCGCACAGGGCGGCATTTGTGGAGGGGCGGCATGAGCGCCTGCAAAAAAAATAAAAATAAAAATAGGAATAAATAAATAAAGAAATAAATAAAAATAAAAAATAAAATAAAATAAATAATAAAAGATCAATAAATATATTTTTATTAATAAAAAACCATCTATTGCATTTTCCATAAACCTTCCCATAAAAGACCTAAACAATGCAAAATGCTTCCAGATTAATATTATTGGGAATAAAGGCCCATACTTTAACATATGTAATGTTATTTTTCTGGGTTTGGTTAAATAGTGAAATGTATATTATGAAGCATCTGATGAGCCCTTGATTGATGCTTTGAAGAAGCTGGAGGTGACATTTTTCAATGCAGTGGTTGATGCTGCAACATCAGCCATTCAGGAAAGATTTTCCACGTTGGAAATTGTGGGAGAGAAGTTTGGAGTGCTGACACATTTCCAAAATCTCACATTTGAGGAGCTGACAGAACAATGTGTGAACCTTAGTACTACACTACACTTTAAGGGACAATCTGACTTGGATGGCAGAGAGCTTGCACAGGAGCTGAAGAACTTGCCTGACTTGCCATCAAAGACCATATCCTTGCTTGAACTGCTGACATTTATCCATGAAAGGGAGCTCTCTGAAATATATCCAAATTTGTGGACTGCTCTCAGAATTGGTCTTACTCTTCCAGTCACTGTTGCTGAAGCAGAGAGGAGCTTTTCAAAGCTGAAGCTCATCAAATCCTACCTGAGGTCAACTATGTCACAGGAACGCCTTACCGGTCTGGCCATCATCAGTATAAATCATACAATTGCTGAGCAGATTTCATATGATGATTTAATTCATGACTTTGCATCAAGGAAGGTAAGAAGAGTCAGGCTTTAGATGGCAGTTGTGCTGTGGTGCAATTTATTTTGTTTCTTGTTCAAAGTGTAGCATAATAATTACCCTCTCTTAAGTGTCTTATTCTATTTATGTGATAGAGCATTTGTACAATTTAGAAATTTGATTCTCTAGTTTATTTATGGCAGTTGTGCAATTTAATTTGTATTTTTCCTGTTCATAGTATCATAATTACATTCTCTTAAGTGAGTTATTCTATTTACGTGATGAAGGATTTGTAAAATTCAGAAATTTGAGTCTTTGTTTTGGTTCTGAAGTTCCAACAATTAGTCCAATAAAAAGTTATTTTGTGAAAGAGTTATGTCTGTCCTTTATTTTGGGGGGATTCGAATGTGTGTGTGTTGGCGAACAGGGGGGGGGGGGCGCTGAAGGTGAGGTTCGCCCAGGGCGTCATGTAAGCTAGGACCGCCACTGGGTGTAAGAGACACTTTTGATTCCTTTTACTTCTTTGACTGTTCATTAGCTTCATTTTCACTAGATATCACTTCATTATATTCCTTCTTGTGCAATGAACGCAGATGGTTTTTAAGTTAGTGGTACTCCTTCCCTTTCGTGAATAGTTCTTACTACATATGACACGAGGCATGACAGGAACAGCATTTGGCGACGTTTAAAGCATTTATAGCCATTACACTAGCATTTATAGCATTTGGTTGCCCTAGTAAGACGACATCCTCAAACAACTGTGATAACCGCACTGATAAATGCGGTTGTGGTTGCGGAGCTGAGAATATGTGCCGTTGCGGAAAACCGCTACATCACTAATATATATATATATATATATATATATATTATATATATATTATATTACACAAGCAAAATGTCAAATAATGCAACCTTCACAAAAAATAATAAAAATAAAATAAATAAAAAATAAAAAACATAATTTGGCTCTTAGACAACAATTTCTATAACAATAAGTCGTCGTCAACAAGACTAATTAAAATTTACAATATAAAAAAAAAAATACTACACTAAATGAATTAAAAGCATAGTAAAAGACACCAAAATATCTATTGCTATATGCACACAGACTGGCTTGACATGGAAACAAACAAATGACAGACATAGATCAATATCCTACATCTGGCATACAAAAACAACCCAAATTTGCAAGTTATACGATTTTCAAATTCAACAACCAGCCATCTGGCAGAAGAAAACACCTCTAATTACTAGTATTAAATATTATATATATCTCATGAAAAGCATTGTCAGTTAAAATTACCATAATCATGTATGAAATGAAACTCCAAAATCGTTCTTCCAAATTAGGACCTTCAAATATCAGGAACTACCTCAACATTGTCAAAGTTTGAATCCTTTAATTCAGTTCTTTATTTACAAATATATAGAGTTCAGTGGCGGACTGGCTAGGCTGTCAGTCTGCCATGTGGCAGATGGGCCCCCCTAGAAAAAAGGGAAGTTGGCCCCCTAGACCTGAGGTAAAAAAAATTGGCAGCCAATCTATTATACTCGTATATAAAGTTTAAATAAACATACGTCAGTTGGGCCTGATGAGATATATCCTAGAATCTTAACTGAGGATGTTGACAGTATTTCTATTACATGAAATATATATAATTTATTAGTTTTTGTAATTATTTGTTTGTATTTGTTTATTTTGTAATTATTAATATTGTAATTTTTTTTTTATTTTGAATTTATTAATAGTATATAAAAAGGCAAATGTATTAATAGCTTCTTTAATTTGTTAAAATTATTGCAGGTTTTAAACTTTTAGAAAGTAGCAAAAATTAATAAATTTACCTGCCTAAAATACAGTTTTGCCAACCTGCCTGTCACTGCGACATTTTTAACTTCATTAGTTTATTTAATAGTTGCCTACATGCTTCATTAAAATCAATTCCAATTTATCAAAGTAAGTCTCTTATTTTTGTTATTGCTGTTATATATGTATAATTATATTTTACCCATTTCTATGTCCATATATAAAAGATATATAGAGTTATGTTTATATTTTATATAAAGCTGCTATATATAAAGATAGATATAAAAGTAAATAAGAAAATACATGTAATAGTATTGAGAAAAGATTACAATACATTACATTACAATTACATTACAATACAGTTACAGAATACATATATTCATTCATTATAGTATAATTCAAGCATTGTTATTAGTTTTTAAATTTGTTGATCTTGATTATATTAAATGCAATTAGTAAATCAGATTACTTTATTAATTTTATTTATTTTTTTTTTATATTTCAGGTAAGGAAATGGAACATATGAAACGGAAATCTGGAGCACAGAAACGGAAAGATAAACGAGAAGCAGAAAGAAATGATTCAGCAAAAAAGTGCAGGCCTATAACAGCATTTATGATATCAACACCTATATCATCTACATGTCAGAAAGAGGAAAGCGACTTACAGAGAAATTCAACTACAACTGTTCATGCTGATACTGTAGATCTAGGACATAAAGATGAAGGTATGCCTAACGTTTTTGAGACTGTAGATGCTGATTTTTATGATTCTGAATTAGCTGGTGGAATAACAGTAACTGAACCTGGGCCTGTACATGTACATAATCAAAAAGATCTAGTAGCTGATTTAAATAATGATGAGAATCAACCAACATTTAGACAGGATAAGCTCTTTCAATATCCTGCACGAACAGATTTGAAGTCTTTTTTTAAAGAGCATCCAATTCAGCCACATGATCATGATCTGCCATTTAATGTAAAGTTATATAAGCGAAAAATTATGGGTGACACTGTCTCACGACACTGATTAACATATAATAGGAAGAATAGATCACTATATTCTTCATTTTGCTGGGCATTTGAGTCACCAACCTCTTCTAACCCATCTGCTTTTGTGTGAGGATTTAATGATTACAGACGCATTAGCCAGTGCTTATCAGAGCATGAATCAACTGGTATGCATAGCAAGGATGCTCAGGAATATATCAGTGTAGTAAATGATGGTAGTTTAGCTCGTTTTTTCGATGCACCATTGCAGAAGCGAAAAGATGAAATACTAAAGCAGAGAAATATTGTTGCCAGAGTTGTAGATATAATAACGATGTTAGGTAAACAAGCTCTTCCTTTTCGTGGACACAGAAATGAGTCAGCATATTCTCTTCTTGATGAAACAGAAAATCATGGATTTCTTGGCTACTGTGCAGTTGATGGCAAAATATGATCCTATTATGGCTTCTCATGTTTCCATGGTGAAGGAAAAGTCTGAACAACGATGTGAAAGATTGGAAAAACAAAGAAAGGCACAAAGTAAAGGTCGTGGTAGTCTTGTCACATTCTTGAGTAAAACAACCATCTCTTCTTTGACCCAAATTATGAAGAATATGATACAGGAAAAAATTACTCAAGAAGTTGCTGAGGCCAAGTATTATTCCATACAAGTAGATTCAACCCAGGATATTTCATCAATTGATCAATTTAGTATTGTTATTCGATATGTACTAAATGGTACTATCCATGAACGACTACTTGCAAATGTTCCAAGCAATGATGGTACAGGGCAGGGACTTTTTGAACTATTAAATGAAACATTACAACGTCTTGAAATAGATCCGAAAAACTGCTTATCAGATAGCACAGATGGCGCTGCAAGCTACCATGTACAATATAATGGCTTACAGAGTAAAATTGCTGATGTAGCTGATCAGCATGTTCATGTATGGTGCTATGCCCATGTGCTCAATTTAGTAGTTACTGAAACCACGAAATGTTGTGTACCAGCAGTTTCCTTCTTCAATTTACTCCAGAATTTAGCAAAATTTGTGAAGGTATCATATAAGCGAATGGCCATCTGGATTGAAGTTGTTGGACATCATCTGGGGAAAGAAAAGATGAAACGATTAAAGCTAATTGGTGAAACCAGGTGGTCAGGGAAGTCCAATGCAGCAACTACTATATTTGGAAATTTTGACGAGATATGTATCAGTAATTTTGTGGATCTTCTGACGTTTATCCATTATTCAAAGCTCTAACAATTTTGATGCAAAAACAAAACAGGAGACAAATGTTTTACTGTTTAGTCTTCTAGAATTTCAAACAATATTGACAGCATTCACATACTTTATAATATCTTTCAAATTACAGCCCCTTTGTCAAGCTATCTACAGACAAGTGGCTTAAATATGTTTACTGTATGCAGGGCCGTAACTAGGGTTTAGAAATTAGTGAGGTCCAGATTTTTTTCGAGCGCGGCGGGACGAGCAAAATTCAGACCAAAATGACATCTACAAACACAACCCAAGCTATACACTAAACACAAAACACAAAACGCTCGACGCTCCCTCTTTTCAAAAGAAAAGCGGTAATATGCGTTTCATACACGGAGAACGGTTCAGTCTCTTTTTTTTTTTTTAGGAAATAATTACCGAGGTCCGGACCTCGGTGACCTCATAGGTAGTTACGGCCATGACTGTATGGAATATGGTAGAAAAATCCATTACAGATTTGAAGAAAGGATCAAGAGAATTTGATAAAGTATATAGTCAGGCTTTGAAATTTGCCAACAAATTCAATGAGCACATTGCACAATTTAATAATGATGAAAATCAAACAGTGAAAATTGATTTTGTAAAAACTGAGTTACCAATCAAGAGGAAACATAAACAAAGAGAATGGCAGATGAACTAGTGCTGATGAAAAAAACACATCTGATTCTTTGTCAGACTATCGTGTACATGTGTTCAACTTGATAATGGATCGTGTTGTACAATCACTGGAATCCCGTTTCATTGACTATAGACAACTATATAAGGATATGTCATGCCTCGATCCATCAAATTATGAATATATTACTAAAAATGGTCTTGAAGAAGAAGCATTGGAAGGTATTCTTGAGCTTGCTCCAGGGATAAATAGAAGTGAAGTAAAATTAGAATTGCAGTCTTTTGCATCGAACTTTGAAATATTTAGGCTTTTGCTGAATGATGATAATGCAGAGAGCAGCAGTAAAATGAATTCCTGCTCTAAATATTGTGGCAATTGTCCATCATGTGTTCTGTATATTCTTGCATCAAACAGACGACTTAATGACAAGGCATATGATAATTAATCTTTACCAAATGTACAAAGCTATCTGTACACTGTCTGTGACTCAAGTTCAGTGTGAACGGGCATTTTCTAAGCTTAAAACAATAAAAACAAGATTACGAAATTCTTTGTCGGAGGAGAATCTGGAAGCATATATGTTGATGTCTATAGAAAAGGTCATGTTGGATGAGTTAGACATGGAAACTATAATAGACCGATTTGCAAACTCGAGTAATGAACTTGAAAAACTACTCTTAGTATAGCATGTATGTATGTATGTATGTTAGGGCGGAGTGAAAACTCATTTTTCGAATTTTCAAATTGGCTAGTGTGGAAAATGTGTGGAGTAGTGAGGAAATAAGCTGGTATAAATTTAAAATCATAACATTAATATCTTCAGGTGCCACAATGACCTTCAATATTGAAAAAAATTGAAAAAAAGCAGATTTTAACCAATAATTACAGAAGAGTCCACGATGCACAATAGACAGAATTTATTCACACTTGTATAAAAATAGCTCAGTCAACCTTTAAAAAAAGTTTCTATTCTCTAAAAACAGTTTTCTATAGTCAGCTCACTCAGCTGTCACGTGAGTACCTCGGTTCAGTGTAGCTGTCGCTCTCGTAGCAGGTGGGTGTTCTGTTGTTGGCGTTACTCAGATAGTCTAAACTATATTTCTTATATAGGGTGGGGCACGGGAACCAAGTGTTTTTGGAATAATCAGGAAAATGATATTTATTTTTGTAAAGAAAACATATTGGTAGAACAACATTCGTAAGAACATAGCATTTCATGTCATAATAATCATGTACCGAAAATTATATCTGGCATATGATGTCCTTGGCCGTCGACGCATTGTTGAAGGCGTTTACGAAAATTGGCCTCCACTCTTCCCAGCAGGTCTCTGTTGATTTGGATGATTTGTTGACGGATCGCTTCCTTCAATGCATCTAATGTACGGGGCTTGTCCTCGTAGACACGTGACTTGAGGTACCCCCATAGAAAGAAGTCACATGTGGACAAGTCAGGGGACCGAGGGGGCCATGCAATGTCACCAAATCTCGAAATGAGATGGTTGGGAAACAGGGGCGAAGAACAGCCATTGACGCTCTGGCGGTGTGTGGCGTGGCCCCATCTTGCTGAAACCACAAATGTCGACGAGCAATACGCCTTCTTCGTAACTCAGGGATGAAAAAGGTGTTCACCATCTCAATGTAACGCCCAGATGTTATGGTAACGGTAACCCCATTTTGTTCGAAGAAATAGGGACCGATGACGCCAAACTTTCCCACCGCGCACCAAACTGTAACCTTAGGGCTATGCAGCGGTTTTTCATGGAGTTGTCGCGGATTTTCAGCAGCCCAATACCGACAGTTTTGATTGTTGACGGCCCCATTAAGGTGGAAATGGGCTTCATCACTCATTACCACCATCATGTTTTCATTCTGCTCATAAAGTGCAAGCATTTCCTGTGCAAAATTCAGTCGTTGGGGGCAATCGTTTACATTCAATTCCTGCACCATCGCTAACTTGTATGGGTGAAAATGTAATTCTTCATGCAAAATCCGTCTAACAGTACGATTGCTGATTCCGAGTGCAGCTGAATGTCTCCGAGCAGAGCGGCCTGGGCTTTGCAACATCGCTTGTCTGACCCTTTCAACGTTCTCTGGAGTACGCACAGTGCGTTGCGGCCCTTCGGTTTGTTTTCATTATTGAGCCTCCTGTTCGAAGATTGTTAACCCAACGTAAGATTGTGTCACGAGCGGGAACAGAGTCATTTCGATGAATGTTGAATCTGCGGCGAAACGCACGCTGAACTGCTGTCACTGACTCGCCACTCCTAACAAAATGATCATACGCGAACATGCGGTGTTCTAACGTCCACTGCTCCATGATGGCACCTGAAAGATAAAGGTGAGTGTTAGTTAAAGTTAAATGCTATGAACCCAGGAATGGAATGCTACCTACCGCACGCCCCTCCCATTCCTAATGGCCGATTACTAGCTATTCAAAAAACACTTGATTCCCGTGCCCCACCCTGTATATTTTGCATTTCTGTATTGTGTTGCCCTAAGTTTGCCATGTACTATTAACTGAAATTAACGTATAATTGATATTAGCTCTTTCTTTTTCAGATTTGTATACTTTCAAAATGTCTCGAGTTTGTGCAAAATCAACCAGGGCCTCAACTGAGTGCCCCATGTTTGGTATGGGGGAAGATTTGTAGCACAGGAATCTTCCTACATACGAAGGAGTTTTTAAATATTATTGTTTGTAAGAAACGATTTGAAACAGAATACTAATAAAGATCCTTCAATATCTCAAATATTAGAACAAGTTGTTGATAAATTGAAAACAATTTGGGAAAGTGCTTCCGTCCCAATTCTGTCAGACAGGCGAATTGAAACAATGTTCAGAAGCTACCACGAAAAGTATCGTGTCATTATGAAGCCATACCAAAGCAGAAAAAATTCTGAAGCTTACAAAGCAAAGATTGATATGTTCGAAAAAGAAGCACACACGAAACTTTTTGACATTGCAGCGTGCAAGTGCAAAGTACTAACACAATGTTCTTGTCCCAAAGAAAAAACGGTTCCAAAGGAAGAAGTGACGTTCCTCTTAGATCAAAGGAGTGAAAGAAAACTGTTTATTGATAGAGTAGATATTACACTCTCAAAGAAAAAAGCATCTACGTTGCTAAGAAAGCAAAAAGAAGCTGTGAGGCTCACCAAAGAATCTTCACAGGAGAAATTACAGGATACAAATGTTAAATTATCATCATCGACATCAAATAGTGAAAGTGAATCTGGCGAAATATCAGACGATACATTTCCAGAGCCAGTTAGCTCGAAGAGAAAGCTCGAACAACCTGAAGAACAATTATTCAAGAAAAGGAAAACTACAAATCTACCTTCAGTGGCTACTGCTTGTGACAGGACTGCAGTTTCAGATCGAGCTGCAGCATTCATTGTTAGTGCAGTATTGCAAGATATTGGAGAAGTTTCTATTGACAATACATCTGAAGTAGTGGATAGGAGTAAAATCAGAAGAGAAAGACAAAAGAAGAGATCAGAAATTATGAAAGATCAAAATCAGGTCCCAATCAGAGGAATCTATTTTGATGGTCGAAAAGATTCTACACTCTTCCAAGAAAAAAAAGAGTCCAAAGTATATCAGAAGAAGGTAACAGAAGAACATATCACTTTAGTGAGAGAACCTGGTTCAGATTATTTGGGCCATTATTCTGTGAATTCTGGATCAGCTGAAGAAATATGTAAAGGAATGTTTGAGTATATTGGAAATAATGACATGAACCTGGAAAATCTTGTTGCCATTGGATGCGATGGTGCAGCAGTCAACACTGGAGAAAAGGGAGGCGTTATAAGGCTTATAGAATTGAAGCTGAAGAAGTCAGTTCAACATTTAGTGTGCCAGCTCCATGCCAATGAATTGCCATTACGCCATTTAGTTGCAAAGCTGGATGGAAAAACATCTGGCCCCCGCGGATTCACCGGTCCTTGGCAGGGAATTAGAGAACTGTGAGAGTCTTCCTATTGTCGAGTTTGAAAGGATTGATGCTGAGGAACCAACTGTAGACTGTGAAGATCTTAGCACCGACCAAAAATATCTAATTGATATTCATCAGGCCATAACAAAGGGATATTGCTCTCCAGATCTTGCTTATCGTAGTCCAGGCAAAATGGCACATTCACGATGGCTGACTACAGCAAATCGTTTGTTTCGTCTATACGTTTCAACTGTAAGTCCATCTGAGAACCTCATGAACATTGCTTCTTTTATAATGAAGGTCTACATCCCAATGTGGTTTTCTATTAAGCAAAGTACGTCTTTTGTCAATGGCTCAAAACATGTTTTCAAAACTATTGAACTAACAAGAACACTGAATGACGAAGTAAAGGATATGTAAACCCTGTCATACAAAGAAATGCATTTTTTGCAAATCCAGAAAATATTCTAGCATCAATGATTCATGATGACCGCAGCGCCATAAGAGAATTAGCGTGGAGGCGAATAAAGAAAGCAAGGCAAACAAACAAGGAAAAAGTTGTGAGGCGTTTCACAGTACCTGTTATTCAATTGAAGCTACTGATTATACTGATTTAATTAATTGGCAAAAATGCATTGTCACTGAACCACCTGTGACAAGACACCTGACAGAAAATGAGATTGAAGAATTCATAGAAAACAAGAGTACCCCTCCATTCGAGAAATTCCCTTGTCATACACAAGTAGTAGAAAGAATGGTAAAATTAGTCACTGAAGCATCATCAAAAGTATTTGGATTGAACGCGCGAGATGGCTCATAAGATCAACACTTCAGTCACGTAAAAAAATGCCATCATTCGAAAGTAAAGCTGAAATAAAGTTTAAATAAAACGTTAATAGAAAAAAACATGCGCAAGGATGGGTGGTTGGGAGGGCATGGGTGGAGCTCGACACGCAGCCACCTCCTCGTGGTGAGTTCTGGATTATTTAGATCATTAATCAAAAGAACATTGATCTAAATAAACTAAGAGCTGCGTAATTCAGTAATATTTTGGTAATTGGAACACTTAATATATAATAATAACAAGTAAGTTTCAGTTATTGTACTAATGCAGAATATAAGAAAATCATTATATTTCACTTTTTCGACGGCTTTGTGGCACCTGAAGATATAATTTCGCAGGACTAATATTTATGCACAGTCTTATCTATAGCACCACATATTTCCGCACTAGCCATATTGAATTTAGAAATAAAGTTTAAAAACCTAATTTTCGATCCGCCCTAATGTATGTATGTATGTATGTATGTATATGCTGGCAGTACTTGTAAAATATTTGTACTTATTGGTAAAATAAATTTATAAAAAAATATTAACTTTTTTTATTTAAACAAACTTAACTCATAAATAGGCCTATTAGGATAGGACTGGAATTGAATTATGTAATGGGGTTATGGACCCCCTGACCCTTTGGCAGACAAAATTTTATGAGCCAGTCCGCCAATGACAGAGTTTACATAGATGAGCATGGTTTCATTATTACAGTACATATACTGTATACAAATGTAAACTGCCTTTAGCAAGCGTACATGTTTTACAGGCTGAAATGTACCCTTCAGATATAATTATAAGATTTTTACAAGAGACTTAAAAACTAAAAGGAACTACCGACTAGGATATACTGTGTTATATTTAAGCATACATTTCAAAATATAAGGCCTACATGAATATGTAAAAGGGTCATCATTATAATGGTTGTTACACATTATTGCAATTGATGTATTTTTATATAATAATACAACATTAGGTCATTTCTATATGGATATTAAATTCCAATTACGGTAAACTGTGCCAAGTTTGAGTAACACAGTTATGACGCCATGGTATTATCCAACTGAATGTTCCTCTTACGAGTTCCTAAACGGATTTTGACACAACAATCAATTTCAGTCTTGTTTTTAGCGGAGGGCTTTCAGTGTCAGGGCAAAACTGAATGCTTTCACGCACACCCCACCAAAAATTTTCATTAATATTTAATAATAACTAATAAGCAATAAAGTAATAAAATTGTCAATACACCATACACTTTATTACGTACAAGTATAAATGAAAGCACCTTGGATTACGATGTAACATGTAAATAAGATATAATGTATCAGCTTTTACCTCAAAACGGAATGCATCATGCAACATTTGATGATACAACTCCCTCCTTTTGGGGGGTCCCATTCCTGGTGACGCCGGGCTAGGGGTGGTCGCCCCGCCTGTCCTCCCTTGCTACGGCACTGGATTTTAGTGTTATTAACCGCAGTAAGTTTACAAAAAGATTTTTTCAAACTGTAGCTCAATTATAAATCCAAACCATGGACCAATTTAACCAAAACAACAAATCATTCGTGATCAATCTCATCATATAAAAACTGTTGGTTGCATAATGTGTGTTCTGAGAAACAACCGGGTCAATACCAATGCATTTACTTATTGGTGTTATGAATATTAATAAGTTATTTGTGTGGTGTTTGTGAATTTGAAAAAAAGTTTGGGATGACGTGGCTAAATGAGTTCGACTTGATATTGTACAGTTTCTCCTTATGTATAAGAGCATATCACATAAACAAATGAGAATAACAATATATAATATATAAATACAATATATAAATACAATTTATATTATACTACATTACATTACAACCGGATGTGAATAACATTAAAATATATGCACTACATTACAGAGGGTTGACAAAAGTAAAAAGACGCTACGATGATTATCCTCAAGAACAAATAGCAAATCTCATCAATGGAATGCCAGAATGTGTGTCACCTTTACATAATACAAAGGGGAAAACAACGTCATTCTAAATATATTGATTCAATAATTTTTTTAGTATTTATTGGCTTTAAAAAAAAAAAAAAAAAAAAAAAAAAAAAAAAAAAAAAAAATCCCGAAGGTGTCTATTTACTTCTGTCAACCCTCTGTATGTCTATGTCAGGGGGGGGAACCTGCCTCGTATTTAATAGCCCGTGGACAGTTTGGTTATTTAAAGTCATACAGTATTTCTTAATTGTGTCCCAAACTATTTTTAAAGCTGCAATTTGCACAGTAGAGAGTATTTTAGTTGAAATTTGCCCGCCACACAAGAAAGGTTCCCCACCCCTGGTCTATATGGACAATATGAAGTCACGTACTTGGACCCATATCAAGGTTATTAGAGTCAAATTGTACCTCTTTAATCATTTTAAAAGTATGTAGGTAAAGAAACAAATCTATAGAGAGATAAAACACAAAGCTATTTTTAACTTTAAATTGGACAGTTCTAAAGGTGATTGTAAGGGAGCGAAAGTATTTGTAAAATGTATAAAGTGATCCCAAAAATAACTTTCGACAATTTTTTTTTTAACCTTTTATTGGATCACTCTGTATATTATAGCTGAGGAAATCATCTTCGGGAAACAATATTTCCACACTCAAAATTAATTGTCAAACAATTTGTTTTCAATTCAAATTAGTCTGTTAAGATAGGGGAGGGGGGGGGGGGGGGGTCTACCTACCCCTAACGCCAGTGCAACGAAAAAAAAAATCACTTGTAAGATTACTGTCATAGTGTAATATAATTATATTAGACCATAATTACTGTGTGGCTCCGGACCAAAACGTCTTCACTCTTCAGCTATGGATCAACTGGGTGACGGCGATAGCCTAAGTCCTACAGCTCTAATTTTTGGAATTCAGCAACCAATTCGTTTATTATATTACAAAAAATATTTACATATTTGTCAAGCAAAGTATTTGTAATTCATAACAGGGTTAACTTTCTTGCGAGAAATTAGCTTTGGAAAAGGCCCAAATTATCGAGGTCCAGGTTTGACAAGTTCTATAACTGAATATATAATTCACCTACAAAGTCGTAATTGGTATCAATCGACAGGAAATTTAGTAAGGATAAACATCTTTTTGGGTCATTAACAAATGAGTAGTTTAGCTATAGAGAACGGCGAAATCTAAGAATTTTTAAAACGGCCGAGTTTGGGTCTCGTTTGTGCGCTTAAACTTAAATACAGTAGGGTCTCGATTAACCGGGTTAATAGGGCGGTCGACCCGCCCGGTTGATCAGGGGAGGGGGGTCCCAAGGAAAAGGAGAAGATCTAAGTACAAAATGCTATTTTATTATTTACAAACAATATACTCTACTTTATTTTTGAAACATGTACATGTGAGTGAAGATGGAGATAGACTGACGTGGAGATAGACTGACGTATGCAGAGCATTAGGAAAGAATGAGCTGGCCAGGCTGCAAAAAAGTTTCCCATATTTTATATGTTCAAGAGCTGAATATTAACATATTTATTGGTACTGTATTAATTTTCTTCCCTATCTAATAATATACACATGTACATATGCGTGTGTGTAGGTGTGCGTACACGTGACACCGCCACTCCCCCACCGCCAAGGGAGGGAGAGAGGGAGATGGTGAGAAAGGAAGGTTTGAGTGTGGGACTGTGGGTGTGGGTGTAAATATGTATGGGTATGGGTGTGATTGTAGGGGTGTGACTATGTTACAGATAATCCTAAAAGAGTGGGAGATCTTGTGAAAAATCATTTCGTAGGCAATAACACCTTGTTTGATTTTTTTCATATTTTTCCGGGGGGGGGGAAGAATCCCGAATGATTGGGCGTTACCCGGATGATCAGGGGGGCTGGCTCTCTTTGTAAAACCCGGTTGATCGCGAGCTCGGTTAATCAAAACCCTACTGTAATTAACAGGATATAGAATACTCACTCAGTTATCCGTGACTGAGCAGTCCATAATCACGGATAACCGATTTCACGGTTAACTCAGTGTATCTGGCCGGTGGGTGGGTGGTGCAGTAATATTATTGTATTACAATGAGTATAATATACAATTAAGTCAGCGGTTCTTAACCTTTGTGGAGCTGCACCCCTCAACGGTCAACTTTCAACCCGTGACGCCCCTCTGAACCCCCAAAATAGAAGTTTTTCAACGATTCCAGTTTCATTGCTTTTAATGCCTTTCTGGATTGGATAAATAAACAAACAAAAATAACAAAAACCCTGTATTTGTGAGAGAATGCAATATTTTCACAAGATCGATCGTATTTCACCCATAATCGTAATCAATGGGAAGGTTGGCATTGCTTCTTCCCCACAAGCATTTGAGACCTTGGTGCGGTCGAAGAAAGAGCACACAATTTATTTAATTGGGAATATATTTTCTGAGCTTCTGCGACCTCCCGCCCTGGAAAATCGAAAAGCCCACCCACGTTAAGAACCGCTGAATTAAATAGTTTGTACTCACCACAACACGTGATGTGCGAAGCCAGTGTCATGACCTCATGACCTTTAAGCCTCAATATTATTTCCTGGCATGGGCATCGATTGCGGGGGGGACGCAGGGGACATGTCCCCCACTTTTTACAAAGGGGGGACAACCTACCAGTTGTTTCCCCCACTTTCGTGGATGAATTGCTATAAATACTAACTATTAATGGCCCCTAATAAGACGTTATCTGTCGTATTGTATGCATATGTAATAGCAATATTATAAATTATTGTCATGAACACCAGTGTGTATTTATCATGGAATTTAGCAGTCAATTTGCATTTTAATAATTGCACGTAGCATTTGTGTGTTCTTGGTAGAAATGATAATAATTTGGGCTGGCGAAATTTGTCTACACGCAACAGCTACTCAGAGTATTGTTTGATTCACTGTTTGAAGGCGAAGTGTCCCCCCCCCCCCACTATTTTAGAGCAATCGACGCCCCTGTTTCCTAGACATCTATATATATATATATATATATATATATATATATATATATATATAGTGGTGTAGTGGTTAGCGTCGCTGACTACGAAACCATCGGCCCCGGGTTCGAGACCCGACGGCAGCCGGCGCGCAGCAAACCCAGCTGTTCATCCTTCCACACAATAAAGAAAGTGGTTGGTAGATAAATGGGTACCCTAGGTAGCCAAGTGGTTAAGACGCTGGGCTGCTGATGGGGCGTGGTTCGGATTCCACGTTAAACTGTAGGTCTAAGGTGGAGTGAAAAGCTTGACCTTCGTCAGAATGAAGAATTCAGGCGGAAGCTAACCAAAGGTTATATAGCCTACAGTAAAATCTGTATAACTCGGACTAATTAGGCGGAAGGAGACTGAGAAATAGAAGATTCCGTCTTACAGAGGTAAAATTTTAAGTATTGTAAAAACCTTAATTTCAGTGTATAAATCAATAAAGTGTACTAAAATAATGTTTCTGAAAAGAAAAAATATATAGGCTATATATAATTGTCCATATGAATAATCTAAAGTAAAATCTAATGAAATATCACGTGATGTTGTCGGTTTGCCGCGTTGCCAACAGGTATCGGAATGTACACGTGGTCATCTTGGACTTTACCTGTACAACTCTGACAAATTCCGAGTAAGACAAGATTTTCCCGAAGTTCATAGAAGATTCCAGCTGACCCAGAGTCTGAGTTATACAGATCTTACTATACAGGGTGTTTCCCAACCGGTCTGCCATACTTTGGGGGGTGATATCGAGTAAAAACGTTAATACAACATAGGTGCTATTTCCAACCGTTGCGGAGCTACGGACGTTATAAGATGTGCAGACAACAAACCCCTACTTCTGTGTAATTCGATAGATGGCAGCTCTGGTAGTAGTTTCGGTTAACGAAGTTACCACTACTAATCCTCAGTTTTTTCCTTCAGTTGGTTCTGATCTGTGGTGCGAGACACTGTGTTGCGCTAAGGTGAACAATCAAAATGAATCAACAGTTCACACCCGCTGAATACGCTGATATCCATTTCATTTATGGACTCTGTGATAGTAACAGCAGAGCGGCAGTTGAGGAATATCGAAGACTTTTTCCGAACCGCCGAATACCGAACAGGCAAGTGTTTAGTGACACACACACACACACACACACACACACACACACCAGAGATTAAGAGAAACAGGGACAATTGTTCCACGTAACCAAGAACATGTAGCACAACGACCCGTTGCTGTGGAGGAGCGTATACTGGACCTTGTACAGCGTAGCCCAACTACCAGTTTTCGAAGGATTTCTAGACGAATTGGTGAATCCGCATCGCGTGTATGGCGAACCATACATGATGAAGGTTTGTATCCCTATCATTTGCAACGTGTGCAAGCTCTTCAACCGGATGATTACGATAATATGTTCAATTTTGCCAGTGGATGGTTATGCATCGCCAAATTCTTAATCGCATACTATTTAGTGATGAAGCACAATTCATTCGGGATGGAATTAACAATAGATGAAATTCCCGCTTGTGGTCCGCCGATAATCCCCACTGTATCGATGAACGAAACTTTTAACATCGATTCTTGGTGAATGTTTGGTGCGGTGTAATTGGAGATCAGCTGATTGGACCGTTCGTTTTGGAACAACGATTAACTGCTGATATTTATCTGAACTTCTTGACGAACGAATTGCCGTTTTTGATGGGACGTGCCCTTGGAGACAAGGCGCAGGATGTTCTTTCAGTACGATGGGGCGCCACCACATTTTGGTCGTCATGTTACGGATTACTTGAATCAGCGGTACGGGAATCGTTGGATTGGTCGTACTGGTCCAATATCGTGGCCCCCGAGATCTCCGGACCTAACCCCGTTAGATTTCTTTTTGTGAGGCCTTATGAAAGAGATGGTCTACAAGACCAAAGTACAAACGAGAGAGGAACGCTTGCGTCGGATTATTTATGGATGCCACCGCTTACATACGAGAACACCGCGAATGATTCAGTGGGCAGTGGACTCTTGTTTGGAACGAGCAAGGCTGTGCATTGAAAACCGAGGTAGACATTTTGAACATTATAAAGTGTGTAGTGGGTAGACAAGAAATAGACAAACAAATTCCTTCTTCCACGCCGTGCGTAGACAACTTAAAATCATATGGAAGCGAAAGACACGCGTAGTGTTCAAGGAATCAGAAACAATAAGGACGCTTGTCTTTTAACAAAACGCCCGCAAAAGCTAGCGTCTTAGTAACAATAGGACGCTTGTGGCTTCCCAGAAAGACCCGCGAAACTTGGCGTCCTAAGAGCCTATAAAAGAGAGAGTTCACTGAAACTCTTCCTCATTCACTCCTTCTCTCAGCAGTCTTCACTTCTCGTCTTGTTCGTCACGTCTCACTCTCGGCCTTCGTCAGCAGCAACATTCGTCAAGCCAGCTGCTCTCCGGCCTTCGCCGGGGAGCGGCCTGCTGTTCCTTCAAGGCTCCGGTCTATCATCAAGTAAGGCCTTCTACAGACCGCCTGCAGAAGCAATCCTTCGAAACCCAGCGCCGTTCAACTTCAGCCGGCCTCAGTCCCTCAAGCAACATCTCAACGCTACACGAAGCGAATCAACACTTGAGGCGACATCCTTCTGACCTTGGTTTAACTCATCCTTCATCTCAAGTCGATCGGCGCCCGTTCAACAAGCTTTCTATAGGCCCTGCTACTGGTCTCAAGGTCATCCTCGACGTGCGAAATACAGGACGGTCAACTTCATCTCCAGAGGCATTCACCTTCGGCCTACAGTCTACAAGGTCAACCTTGAAGTATCTCTTCATTCTCTAGAGGTATTACAACATAGTCGATAAGCTCTCTGTGCCTCGTTCTTAAGCAATTCTCGTAAAGCCTACACAGTGTAATCGCAGAACCGCGTTTAGCCTATACCCAAAAGTGCTTTCATTACCGTTCAAACTAACTTTCCCGTTAAGACTGCAGTAGGCCTATTTCTAGTGTTGTGTCAAATACCGTAATTTTGTATCACCCTGTTATTGTGATCATCGTATAATTTACTTATCATGCATCCTACTGTTTACGTGTTGCTTTAGGCATTTCATTCTAAACGGCTTAATCCATTCAGTGTACCAAAACGTACGTGCATAATTTCTGTTATCAATAGGCTTCATATTTCATGCCGTGTTCCATTTTGCATACCATTAGTCTATCGTAAATGAGTGCATTACTTAACAATTAATCTGTATAACCATTTCCTTATTTGCTAATCCTCAGTCATATTTAGCATACTAAATACCTTCATTGCCATTTTTAATCACTGTGAACAAATAACTGATTTATTTTCTTAATTAAACACAAAACAACAAGGTAATTTTTCTAACCTTATTAATATTATTTTCTTGGGTGTAATCCAAGCTGGTGACCTCGAATTATTTCGTCTCACTCAGAAAGTAATTATAGTAAGCCTACTTCATTGGCCACCTCAAACAGGTGATACTGTAGGACATTGTAAATTGTTGACCCCAGCCTTTTCAGTAACAATCAAATCATTATCACTTATAATCATTATCACCTCAATCGGCTAATAACTAGGCCTACTATAAGTGTATCTCATAAACTGGAGCAATAAATACATCAGATTAATACTCTCGTTTATTTTTTTTCCGTGCACCTTAAAACGTCCGTAGCTCCGCAACGGTTGGAAATAGCACCTATGTTGTATTAACTTTTTTACTCGATATCACCCCCGAAAGTATGGCAGACCGATTGTGAAACACCCTGTATGTATATAATATATATATATATATATATACACAAACTCAGAATGGTTCCCTGAGAACATTATATGTTAAACACAAACCGTGCATGGAACAAGGAACTCTTCTGGGAAAATTAAATCCACTATAGTCCGAATAAGTAATGGTAAATGACAAATACCATAGTTTTTTCTTTTTCATGATTTTAGCCCGACGTGGGCAACGGGTCTCTCGCAAAGAGATCCCATAAATATAGCTTCCCTCACCAGCTATCTGCAAAGCAGACAGGATCCAGCTTTGGGACATGGATCTAGGGTTTAAAGCAAGCCTAGATCCCTACATTCAGAACCTCTATATAAGTAAAAGACTCGTTGCATTCACGTCGTGTTGAATAAATCAAAGAAAAAGGGGGTAACTATTGTATTTTTAGCCAAAAAAAAAAAACTTAAACCTCAACCGGGACATTGAGCGTCCACTTTCAAGGCACGAAACACGTCCGTTTAGTATACACAAACTCAGAATGGTTCCCTGAGAACATTATATGTTAAACACAAACCGTGCATGGAACAAGGAACTCTTCTGGGAAAATTAAATCCACTATAGTCCGAATAAGTAATGGTAAATGACAAATACCATAGTTTTTTCTTTTTCATGATTTTAGCCCGACGTGGGCAACGGGTCTCTCGCAAAGAGATCCCATAAATATAGCTTCCCTCACCAGCTATATACTAAACGGACGTGTTTCGTGCCTTGAAAAGTGGACGCTCAATGTCCCGGTTGAGGTTTAAGTTTTGTTTTTTTTTGGCTAAAAATACAGTAGTTACCCCCTTTTTCTTTGATTTATTCAACACGACGTGAATGCAACGAGTCTTTTACTTATATAGAGGTTCTGAATGTAGGGATCTAGGCTTGCTTTAAACCCTAGATCCATGTCCCAAAGCTGGATCCTGTCTGCTTTGCAGATAGCTGGTGAGGGAAGCTATATTTATGGGATCTCTTTGCGAGAGACCCGTTGCCCACGTCGGGCTAAAATCATGAAAAAGAAAAAACTATGGTATTTGTCATTTACCATTACTTATTCGGACTATAGTGGATTTAATTTTCCCAGAAGAGTTCCTTGTTCCATGCACGGTTTGTGTTTAATATATATATATATATATATATATATATATATAAAACTCGACATTAATAATGATATAATTTTTAAAAATAATTCTTTTGTTATCAATACAGCTGTCCGAGCAATAAAATTAGAATGGTATGTGAAATTATAGTTGCCAACTTTCAGTCAGAGAATTTGGAAATAATATAATATGTATAGCGGGTTGTTGACACTATAATCTATATTATAATGGAGCTAAGTGCGATATACAGGGTGTCCCATAAGTCCGGCATCATAGGCGAAATTCATATTTTTCTATTTCTACAAACTATAATTCATATTTTTCTCTTTCTACAGGCCATAATGTCTGTGAGCAAGGAAGAACGAATCCAGATAATTCTACTCATAGGAAATCGGAGTCAAAGAGAGGCCGCTGCTGAATTTAACAGACTGCATCCAGACCGCGAGCCAATAACACAGAGTTGTGTTAGCAGACTTGCTGCAAAGTTTAAGGAAACAGGATCCATAGAAGATAAACCACGCAGTGGACCTTCAAGGAGGTCCACTGACGATGATACAGCGACTGCTATCCTGGCTCATTTTAACAGAAGTCCCAATAAGTCTCTTCGGCGATTGTCCGCCGAGACAGGAGTGTCGAAAAGTAGCATCCATCGCATTCTTCAAGCTCATAAATGGCATCCATATAAACTTCAGATCCTACAGAAATTAAGCGAAGATGATCCCGACCGGCGGATGGAATTTTGTGAATGGGCTACGGAACAATATGCTCGGGATGCCAATTTCCCGTCCACCATTCTGTTCAGTGACGAGGCTGTTTTTTATGGAAATGGTGAGGTAAATCGACAGAACACCCGCTACTGGTCTCAAAACAACCCTCACTGGTATACCTCTTCAAAGGAACAAGGTGCATCTCGGGTGATGGTGTAAGGGTCTAATTTATTATAGACCTTTACGTAAATAATTAATTAAATGCCAAGGTCACCAGCGCCCAAATACTAGATTGGCATCCAGCACTGCAGCGCAAAAATAATTTTAATAAAAAAGGAAGGATGATTATAAAAATTGTCAACATGAATTTTGTATTTTATTGACAACAATTAATAAACTATGTGCTACAATTATTTGTAAATGCAGAGGATTTTTACCCGTAACAACTTTGATTGATATATAAATGCGAAATTAAATACTGGCACCGTTTAGCTAATATATAACAATCTGCAACTAATACTGATACTAATAGCTGTAACTAATAATAATAATATGTAACAGATACTAACATGTAACTAATACCAATATGTAACTGATACTAATATGTAACTAATAATAATAATATGTAACCAATACCAATATGTAACTAATACCAATATGTAACTAATACCAATAATATGTAACCAATAATAATTATGTAACTTAGCGTCCCTTGTGTTGTCGTTGCAAATACGTTTGTTTTTACTCCACAATTTTACCAACAAGCCAAAAGAATCCCTAAAAGCAAACTCAAGTCTAGTCACACCATGCCCCAAAATTTACATTGTTTAAAAGGCACAAAATATATTTTTATATTTGCTTTGAACTTCTTTAATAATTAATTGCACTTTAATTTTTAATTAACTTTCTATTCATTGAATGCTTAAGAATTAAAATTAATCACTGGACATGTTTAACTGGACATTTAATTTGTATTTATTTATTTAGATTTAAAATATTTCATTCGTGCCAATTTGTGGCAATCTTCTATACTATAATAAGAGAGCCGTCCGTCCGTCCGTCACACTTTCAGAAATTGAGAAAAAATTGTGAGAAAAAAATTCAGAAATTGTATTACGGGCGGCAATGTGAAGCTCAAGATTTTCATGACTGTGTTCTTTTCTGTAGTTTAGCCTGTCTGTTTGTCTGTTTGTGAAATTTATCCCGGGCAGTAATGGGGGAAGGGTGGGGTAATGGGGGATGGGTGGGGTAATGGGGAGGGGTGGGGTAACGGGGAGGGGGTTAGCCCCCAAGTTGCATGAATGGGGGTGAGGAGGTTTTGGGAGATACCAGATTCAGAAATGTTGACACAATGTGAAGCTCAAAATTTTCACGGCTGCGTTCTTTTCTGTAGTTTAGCCTGTCTAACCGTCAGCGAAGCGACGGGAACTGTACTAGTTTTCATTAATAAAAGATAATCCTGTGGTGCAAGGCACTACAATGGTATGGTGTGGCATTTGGAAGGATCGCATCATAGGCCCCCTCTTTTTCGATGAACATGTCACTGGAGGCACCTACCTACGTATGCTCAATAGGGTGTGTCAGTTTTGGGGGTGAAATGACTAAATTGAAAATCATGTGATTTGGTAGCAATTTAATGTAATCATTTGGCATACAAAATAATCAGTGGTGGGCACCGTTAACCAAAAAGTTAACTTCGATAACGATAATCCGTTAACCCCAATTTTTAACTCCGATAACGATAATCCGATAATTTTACTACAAAGTTAATGGAAGTTAACGATAATCCGTTAACGATAACTATTTCTTTACTAACATTTAAAAAAATCAAGGAAAAAAGCTTTAAAACCCATAGAAAATGTTTATTTATGCAAAATCCAACAATAAATAGGTATTTAACTGTATTTTTATCAAGTTTTGCAACTTTTTTGCTCAATAACTTTTTTTTTTATTTTTAATAACAAATGTACTGATTACATGTTTTGAAACCCTTGTAACCACTAAGCATTAACTAAATTTTAATTTACCAGAGAATTATTACGGCGGGAACTGAAAGGTAAAATTAAATTTTAGGCACATTTATTAAAGACTATGCTTGGGCCTCCCCAACCTCCCCTTGCGAGATCTGGAAGCAGACTGAAGTTATGGCGGTTTGAATTCATTCGCGGAGCGGTGATCTTCCGTGAATGACTCCTCGCAGTTAACGTGTTAACGGACTTTAACAGACTAAATATCGAGTTATCGGAAATTAACTGGTCCGATAACGATAAATGGAAATTAACTTCCGTTAATAGTCCGTTAAAAAAAGTTAACTTCGTTAATTAACTGTTATCGGATTAACGCTTTAGTGCCCAACACTGAAAATAATATCCTTGCTTCAAAAACAATAAAAAATAACGCCTACCTACATCAATTTTAATTAAAAAATTCCATTTTTCTGTAAATTCGTAACAAAATAACAAATGTGCGCAAACATCCTATCAACATTTAAAGTGGCAATAAAATATCATTCAGAGTCTTTATTTGAAAGTAACCAATGCAGTCACGTCCTTTTTGCTGCGGTTCCTTGACATCAGCATTCGGCTTGCTACTTGCGCTTTGATGTAGCCTTCTCGCCTCTCGTGACTGTAAACGTGACTAGCTGCTTCTGTGACCATTTTCACACATCTTTCCACACTCTGAGTGTGAGAAGGCCACTTTGGCACTTGCATTGGGGCCTCTTTAAGTTGTGTTAAATCTTTGTTTGTTATACATGTTGTCAGTGGTGGCTCCAAAACTTCCGAACTCAAGTTAACTAATTCTGACAATTTCGTGGCATTGACGTTTATCGGAGGTACCTTCCTTGTCTGAACAGAGCAGTCTCCCAGCTGGTCATCATCTAGTGATGTTCCTCTAAGCTTTAGAATGATTTCCACAGCCTCAGTTCGCTCTTTGTTACATTGGCTGCAGAGTGTTGCTTGCGAAACTGCCTCTGGCCTAGCATACCAAGCGGACCTTCTCACCACAGGTAACACGATGTCCAACACTACTTTCCTTTGGGTTCTCAGTAGCTGTAATTGAAACAAGATGTAGTTGGGCCCCTCCATCCACATTGGATTAAGTTTTACATTGAACCAGTGAGGAAGATAAAACCCAATAATAAATTCAACAATCAACATCAAATTCTGTAGCATTTTGCCCTTCAGTGCGTTTGGAAACCCAAATCCTGCAGAAACGAATCGCTGTAGTTAACCAACGACTGTGACTTACGGGTCCAATCTCCAAGAGAGCCAGATTTTGAGGCAACTCTCCTGATCTGATTGCTTGAACAATACGATAAGCGTAAGATTGATCCGTGCTGAGGTCTTTGATAACTTCTTCAGACAACACTGGAAGGGGAGGGCCTACTTCGACCTTTGGAAATTTTGTATTTATTTCTAATTCCGTTGCTCCATCTAGCATGTTGCCAAGGGGGCCTGGCCACTTGTTGTTGCTCTTTGTGGGACCATCAAGTTCCTGGATGAGACGACGAAGAGGTAGTTCCCCTGTGTGCAAATCACATACAATCCAAACAAGCCTTCTTCCAAGTTTTTTCTCTAAATGCGTCATAACACCGCCCTGCCATCCAGTGTTCACCGCAGTTGAGTCTCCACCAACGGCCTGCAGTGAACTGTCAAGTCTTCTTTCTTGAAGCCAACATATTATTTGATCAGCAATTGCCTCTGCATGTTTCTTGCCTTCTACTTCTGCTTCAGGAACAAAATGAAACAAATAGCGGCCACCAGGTTCGGAACACACAAAGTAGTGTTCTTCTTTGATGAGACCGGGAAACTTTCTGTCCATACCCTCTACCTCTAGGAGAACTTTTGTCATCTCTTCTTCCATCAAACAAAAGGCAAGAGAGACCTTCCTCCTTCAAATCTTTTTCATGCTGATCAGATATTTCCTTCATTATTTTTTCTTGTGCTCTTCTTATCTTATTATGATCTATCACTAAGGATGTATCCTCTCGGCTGATGAGGCCTGCATCTATCCAAGCGGCAGTGGCAATCTCTGCAGTCTCTCGTAGCCCGTATGGTGGCGAATACTGGCAAGGGCAATGTTTGAGATGTCTTTAGTGTTGTATTTCATTCTCTTCGGCGAAGGTTCAGATGGCATTTTGGAGCTATTATCTGATGTTGCTTCTTTCTGTTCATCTGAAGAGCTTTCAAAGAAGTGAGAAACCTCTTGATAGAGTTCTTCATCTCTTTGGGTGGCTTCTTCACTCTTCTTTTTCTTCCTTTCTTCTCTCTCTCGGATTTTCTCTTTTTTCTTAGCAATAACAATCTGTTTTTTTGTTTCTGAATAAACTGCCGAACCAATCTGCATACTTCCTTGGCCTCCTGCCTTTGTTCTCTGCGCCTTTATGAAAGCCAGCTCCAAAACAGGGATCTTCTTCTCACGAGGACAGCGACAATCAATGTGAGGGTGAGGTTCTCTTCTGCATGAGGGAGAACAATTGGCTTCAGAACACAACTCTATGGGACACTGGCAGTTCAAAATGTCAAGAAGAGTATCAAGTGTGTGCAGAAATTTATTTTTCTTTGCTAGTTTTCCTTTACCAAGTGATGTCTCAACTGCTTTGTGCCACAGCTTTGTTAATTTTAATTCAATAGTTCTATACTGATTGAGTACAGGTGGTTTGAATAACAAATTAGCTTTTTTCCACTGATGCAGAAGAGGGGGACTCATGTCCCTTATGAGCTCTTTCTCCGTGTAGTTCCTTCTATCCTTTGTATTTTGTTCATGAAGGAGTAACCCAAGTCTCAGCATGTCTCGCACTGTTGGTAGTTCTGATACGGGAAGCTCCTTGCCTGTACCGACTAACAGGCTCAAGTGGCATGACGACTGACCTCTTGTCTTCAATTTTGGCATCTTAGGAATATCTGAAAAGAAAGAAAAACATTTAAGTATTTTATATCAATTACGATGTTTCAAAGTTTAGTCACTCGATGTTCTAAAATTCAATAAAAAAAATATTTCATGGGATTACAACATAATTAGACAGAAGAATATGATAATAATAAATAATTGTAATAATCAATAATCCATACTTACAGTTAAACTGTAGTATTCGTCTAGTAGAATAACTATGAAGTAAGTACAAGAGCAATAACAGCAAACCACCGTCTATGACATCTAAGAGACAACTGAGGACTGAGAGTGAGGGACAGTTCTATTCATGTTGTGACTTGTACATTGTATAACAACTATATGACCTTGAAAACACTCCACATGCGATCAGTGGGATAATTCTGTGACAGATGAATAGTTAATCAATTATGTCCTATTATTAGTAAAAGAGTCAATTTCTGAAACTTTAAGGTAAAATTGATGTAGGTAAGGGTTATTTTATTTCATTTTGGTTGGCCAATTTCAAGTTTTGACATGAAAAGACACTATATTTTTCACTACCAAAATTGATTTGAAAAAAGTTGACAAAATTGACACACCCTAAATTGCTCAAGGAAGAAGCATTTCCCAGTGTCTTGAACGAAGAAGGAAATTTCCCATGGTTCCAGCAAGACGGCTCTCCTGCACATTACAGCACCCAAGTAATATTTCTTTCTTTTAGGGTCACACTTTTTGGGACACCCTATATATATATATATATATATATATATATATATATATATATATATATCCTAAAACTATAATTACCTCCTATTTTGATATGCCAAATTTAACATAACCTAATTGAACCAACACTAACCTGGATTCAATGTCAAGAGCATCTGCCACACCCATTTAGGAGCTAATTAAGTGACAGAATAGATGTTGGGATCATAAAATTGGGATTTACTAATGAATATAAAATAACAATTCATAATGTAGGGCCTATTATAAATGTAAATTAGGTTAGATAGATTGTAAAAGGTAGAAGATAGGCCTATCCTGAATTTGGACGAGAATACTGTATGTGATATGGACCACGAAACAAGAACAACAGGTTTCGTTTGGTTCCCACTTGTATTCGCGTTCAGCCAATGAGGCATAGGTTTATTATCATATGCGGATCTAGGGGGTTGGGGAGACATCTGGACGTCTGATCTAATAAAACGATACAAGTGATTTTACTACACTCGTTCATTGGTGGTCTGTTTTAAGAAAAATGTTAGTACTGTGCCCTTTTTATTTTAGGGGACAGGGGCTCCTCCAGGATTTGGGTGAGGGGGGGTGGCTGGTATCAAAATCTGCCTCACATAGCTTCTAAAGGACGTTTTCTGGTGTTTATTTCGCTCATTGATGAGCTACACATTTTGCCATGCTTTTAAAGAACACAAGAAAATGTCTTTTGTACATAAAATGTTCTCTTCTACATAAAAATTTTCATTACAAAAAGTTAGTATTGTGAAAAAAGTAAATTTACTAAGGCAAGTGGGGTGGTTAGTTGCCTCAGCCACTGCCTCTGGAGGACCCCCTGGGGGTGCCCTTTTTTCTTTGGACCCCCCCTTTACTGAAATGCCTAGATCCTCCCTTGATTATCCTTTAGTCTTGTTCAATCAGGTTCTTGAAGATAGGTTAGTTTGTAACTATACAAGATTTATATAAGCAATTTTATATCAGAAAATAGGCCAATAAAGTTAGTTAAATAATACAGAATAGGTAGGAAATAATAAAAACCATTGAAATCATGTGTTAATTACGGTCTTTTAAGTTTTAGGTTCATAAATAATTATTAAAGGATAGATAAGATGCCAAACGAGAATGAAACAATGAAATCGGATCGAAGTAAAAGGGCAGCGCAACAGAGAATGGTAGACAGAGAGAAAGAGTCGATGGGTTATTAACACCAGAACGGAGAGAGTATATCAGTGGCGTACTAAGTGGGGGGCGAGGGGGGCGGTCCGCCCCGGGTGACAGCCAGGAGGGGGGTGCCATCGGGAGAGTTGAAATACCAGTACAAGTTTTCAAACCAAATGAAAAATTCGCCAAAGTAAGAAAAAAAAATTAAAAATGTTCAAACTATTACAACAGCTTAATGTTAATTTCCACTATAAAATAAGTATTTGATAAAAATTACATCGAAAGGCGAACGTTTGTTGACGTTTTAGTCATGTTTGTTGAGCATAGCCAGCTGGCTGCAACTGACATTCCGTCCTGTTCACTTGACACTGTGACTCCACATACATGAGGTATGTTTCATTAAATAATTATGATAAAGCATAAAGTGCTGGTGTTTATAACAATATCATGGTACTTATACCAGTGTCCAGTATTTTTTGACAATGTGGTATCATAGTGATTTTTAAGTGTTTATAAATGATAATTAATAATGATAATTAATTGTCTCTGCTTGTCTGGGTTCATAATCTGATAACTCAATGGGTATCTGGTTGGAAAAAGTTTGAGAACCACTTGTTTGAAGCTTTTCTGTTATAATAATTTTTTTTACTTCTTTATTTACTGGATATACTGTTAATTTTCATTTTGTCAGTGGTCTAGTTATTTGTGAGTAATGCTCATAGTTTTCTGCTTTTTTAGGAGTCGTGTTTGTACTTAACCCCCCCCCCCCCCCCCCCCAAATAATAATAATCACAGACAATTTGTTCAGTTAATGCATTTTAAGTCATAATAGTTCATGCTTGTTATGTATGTTCATGCTTTATACTTTTTGATTTTAAAATTTTGCAGAAAACCCACTATGAAGCGAAAACGACCCAGTGGATTCCAACAAAGAAAAATGAAGAAGGCAAAAGAAGAGGTGGCTCAGGCAATGTCCGGATCAATTTTGAAGTATGTGACGCCTTCAATATCAAGTGCAATAGGAGAAAGTCCTGAAGATATTCAGCCTGGTGAATCTCAAGGGCAAATACAAGAAGCATCTTCACAAGATGATTCAAATGAGAGAGAGCAAGGATTGGAGGATGGCAATTCATCTTCTAAAAGCAGTGAAACTGATGAAGAGGAAGGAGACGCCAGCAGAAGTCCACACCAACAGGAGGAAGACTGATGAAGAAGAGGAGACGGATAGATTTTCAATTTATTTTAATGTCGCTGCTTGGCCAATCCCGGTTCCAAATGACTTGAGAGTTGATCTTAATAAGAGGGGAAGTGAACCCTTCCAAAATAGGGCTGGACCTTTCATTGCAGTTCAAAGACAAGGAGAGAAATCCAAAGGGAAGAGTCGACAGCTGACCACTGCATGGTTCGATGAGACTCTGCCAAATAGCGAGAAAGTTTTGAGAACATGGATGGTTTACTCTCCATAAAAAAATTTCTTTCGCTCGACCATGAGTCAGACAAGATTGACAAATCTGGCTTTATTTTCAATTGAACATGAATACTGTATGCAAACAAGGTGAATTTTGATGAGGTCATTGATCAATTTGCAGAAATTAAGGCTCGAAAGCAGAGACTGAATCCTCTCTATTTACCTTTGAAGAATAGGCTGAGCGTTGAGACTGGATTTCCTGTGTTTTTGTATAAAATAAAATGCAGTATTACCTGTTCACTGAATTTTTAATGTCTTGCATTTTCTTATTTCCAATTTGCTTATGACAGTACTGTACTGTTTAAAAATCTACTTGCAACATAATATATTTTTCTGTGTTTAAATTTTAAAATTATTTATGGGGGTGCCAAAGGAAGGATCCGCCCTGGGTGCTAAATACTTTAGGTACGCCCCTGCAGTATATGCTGCGAGATTAAGAGTCAATCACAAGTGTTCAGGGCATAATAAATGGGGAAAAAGGACAGGAGAATAAGATACCCATCACCTTCAGCCACCGGGCCGACTCTGTGTCGCTTGAAAAGAGACACTCTAGCTACATATACAAGGAAAGTGAAAAAAAAAAAAAAATAAAAAAATAAATTAATAAATAAATAAAGAAATAAAATTAAATGAATGCATACAATTGGGACTCCATCAAAGAGCTGAGTACAGGATGAGGAGGAAAGTATGGGCTGAGAATGGAACTTAGTTGAAAGGGTAGAGTGAGATCTCGGCACACAGTCCGAAGACGCAAACGGGCAGCATTATATGCTGGACACTCAAGGAGTACATGGGGAGAGGGTAAGTGAGGCATGACAAAGGTGACTAAAAGCAGGAGGGCTATTGGTGAAGAAGTGCTGGTGCCGTAAGGCGACAAGTACCAAAGCGGAGCCTAGCCAGGATCACTTGTTCTCGTCGGGATAAATTAGATGATGGCCAATGGAGAGGAATTGAAGGGGCTGCTGTAGAATAAGGGGCAGGAAGTGAATTCCAAACCTCCTGCCACCAACTCTAGACATGAGGCTGGAGGAGGACCTGCGCCTCATGAGAAGACAGTTTGAGCCGTACTCGAGAACCAAAGATCGCTGCATTCCTGGCAGCAACGTCAGCAGCCTCATTTCCTGGGATACCACATGGCTCGGTACCCAGAGGAAGATTATAGAGATATGGTTGGGAAGCAAATGTAGCAACCATAAAATTCGATAGATGAGGAAATGTGGAGAAGAGTTTCTTTCCAGGGCTTGCAGAGCGGAGAAGGAGTCAGAGCAGATAACAAAGTTGTGATGATGCAGCATGTTGCGAGAAGTGTACTGAACTGCTCGAAAAATGGCATAAAGTTCTGCCGTAAAAATGCCACAGGTAGAGGGCACCTGTCAAAATGTGGTGACAGTGTCAGTAACAAAGGCAGTTGCTGCTTGTCCATCTAGAAGTTTAGAACCATCTGTGTAGATAAAATGGGAGGAGCCTGGTAAGGACTCTATGAGGGCAAATAAATTACTTTGTATGGCAACAGAGGTTACCTGAGACTTTGAATACTTAATGAGGTCATAATTGAAAAGGAATGGAGTTATTAAATAGAGGGGGGACAACCTGCTGGAGTGTAGGTCATGAGCAGAAATGTTAAAAGCAGAGAAAATCCTTTGAGCAGCAGTAATGAAGGGCAAAAAATGGGGGCGTTGCAGATAAAATTGGAACAAGTAAAAATCCAGGTACAGCCGGTGGACAGGGTGATGAGCTATGCTGAAGGTACGTATAAGATAACAAGACCCAACAATAAACGACGAAATTGTAAAGGCATGATAAGAGCCCCTGCTTCCAGGAGGTCCACCCAGGTGCAGCGCAGTGAACCAACAGCAAGTCGAATGCCTCGATACTGGAGCCTATCTAATTTAAGGAGATGACAAGAAGCAGCAGGGGAATATAAGAAACTTCCCTAGTCAATTCTTGATCAAACCAGAACTTTGTACAGCCGGAGTAGGGTATCCCTGCAGGATCCCCACGTCGTGTTGGAGAGATCCCAGGATAGAAAGAGGCTTGGTACATCGATTTTTGATGGAGTCAATGTGGGACTTCCAGGTCAGACCTTAATCGAAGACCATCCTTAAAAATCTATATTCAGTTACTCGAGCAATGGGAAAGGAGTCTAAGTGTAGTGGACAATGGTCAAGAATAGGACGTTTGGTGAAGACCATATACTACGTTTTTGCAACAGAAAAGTTCAATCCCCAGTCATGAGACCAGTCAATTAAAGCGTCTAGCATGTCCTGAGCATATTGTAAGGCCTCACGGAGGTCACCTGAAGGTACCCGAAAGGCACAATCATCAGCATACATGGAGTATGAGCAGGGCCGGATTAACCATTAAGCAAAATAAGCCCGTGCTTAGGGCATCAAGGGAAGGGGGGCACCACAGAAATTTTCCATTGTCGGATTTACCATGGATTTATTATACTATTATAATCGCGGCTTATAGCCTATAAGCTGTTGAAAACTGAATTATATATATATTCATATATAGTATTTATTTTTTTTCATTGTTTGAATTTGTAGTGAACAACAACCCTTTTGAGAGAATAAATATATTTCGTTGTAATCACACACTTTACGCTTTGCGTTATTATTTTGTTTATATCAAATCTTTGAGCGCCATATTAAAAATACATATAGATTAAATATTTTCGTGTGCTATATTAAATGTTAAAAACAAGATTCAGTCATGCTGAACTTTATAAAATAATTGTAGAAGACAATATTGAGTGTGCCTTCCCAAATGTAGAAATTGCCTTTCGTATATTTTTAACATTAATGGTCACAAATTGCTCAGGTGAGCGTTCATTTTCTCAGTTGAAGTATATTAAAAATACCAACAGAACAACTATGCAACAAGGCAGGCTGGATGCCTTATCTCTACTAAGTATAGAAGCAGATGTGTTACGTAAGATTAGTTTTGAGGATCTGATCAAAGACTTTGCAATTAAAAAAAGTAGGAGAAAACTTTTCAAATATAAATGAAGTGGAAGTATACAAAAATAAACATTATTTTCCATCTTACTGTAAGTTTTGTTTCATTTCAAAAAATAAAATTTTATTTTATGGTTTATTTTTGTTTATATTTTGAATTACATATATATGGGGCACCAAAATTTTTTAAGTGCTTAGGGCCTCTAAAGGTCTTAATCCGGCCCTGAGTATGAGACAGAAGGGGGTGCAGCGAAGATGATGTCGTTGATCATAATCAGAAAGAGTGTGGGGCTAAGTACACTGCCTTGAGGAACCCCTGTCTCAATCTCAAAAGTCTCAGAGATGGTTATCAGAATATACTGATATACGTCTGTGCAGCAAGAAGTTGGCAATAAAGTTAGCTAAATGGCCACGCAGTCCCAGATTGTGTAATTTAAGCAGAAGACCATGATGCCAGACTGAATCAAATGCCTTAGAGATATCACGAAACACAGCTACAAGGTATTCACCACGTAAGGCAGTCTCCCGTACACCACATTCCAAACGGGTAAGTGCATCATAAGGGGAAAAGCCCCTGCGGAAACCACTCTGGTGGAGATCTAAAAGAGAGCTATGCTATCCTCCAGGTAAAGAAGAAGCCTCCTGTTGACCATCCTCTCAAAGACTTTGCACAGACAGCTGGTAAGAGCAATAGAGCGGTATGACTGAACATCAGTTGGAAGCTTTCCAGGGTTGAGAAAGGGGAGAATCAGAGCTGACCTCCACTGAGTAGGGAAGGAGTCAGTAAGCCAAAGCGAGTTATAGAAGCGTAAAATCTGAAGCTTACCAGAAGAACTCAGGTGTTGCAAAAAGGAATAATGGATACCATCCTGTCCAGGGGAGGAGGAGCCAGAATGATGTAGAATCGAACAACTCAGGCAGAGTGAAGAGAGTGTTATAAACTTTCCCATTATCAGAGCGAAAAGAGATATGCGAGAGCTCAGCTTCGGCCATTCTATAAACAAAGGGTTCAGTGTAGTTTCGAATGCTGTTGACAGTAGCAAAGTGCAAGATGAGCATGTTGCAGACCACTGCCGGGTCAGAGTATGGAATGCCATCTTTAACTAAGACCTTACATGGCAGCATAGAGGAGGAGCCTTGAAAAGCCCGGATTTTTCTCCAGACTGCAGACGAGGGTGCACCAAAGGAGATGTTGTTAACATAGTTCCGCCAAGAGGTTCTCTTTGCTAATTTTACAGTGCGCCGAGCAAGTGCTCGAGCATGTTTGTAGTCGATAAATAGACGTTGAATTGGGTTCTTTCGAAAGCTACGGAGGGCCCTCTTACGTGACAAAACAGCAGCTTCACATTCAGCAGTTCACCATGCTGCATTATACTTAGGATTAACGGTAGTTGACTTCAATGGAACAGAGGCAGAGGCGGCTGTGAGTATGGAGGTAGAAATGGCTGTACAATCCAGATTGGCATCAGGAGAGGGAGGAGACAAGTTGGCTAAACGGGCATAATCACTCCAGTCAACTTTTTTCAGATCGAAGCGGAAACGTTGAATGGGAGGATGTAGACTGCAGAAAGATAGGGAAATGGTCACTATCACAAAGGTCAGAGGATACAGACCACTGGAAGTGGTGGGCCAGTTCTTGACTACAAATGGTCAGATCAATGGAGGAGAAAGTCCCTGTAGCTTCAGAGAGGTAAGTGGGGGTGGGCAAATTAAACAAAAATAAGGAGTTGTCCAAAAGGAAGTCAGCAAGGAGGACCCCTCTCTCGTCACAAAAGGAGGAGCCCCAACAAGAGTGATTGGCATTGAAGTCCCCTAATAAGATGAAGGGAGTTGGCAGTTGCTGTACAAGATCATCAAGCAACTGCAAGGTACGAGAAAAACTGGGGGGGCATATACAAAGAGCAGACGGTAGTCGCTCTACCAAAGAGCGGAACCTTTGCTGCAACTGCTTCGAGTGGGGTATGTAATGGGAGGGGAATGCCAGGAAGAAGGGCATGAAGCAGTAAAGCAACACCTCCCCATGGGCATTCCTATCTTTTCTATAGAATGTGTAGTTTGAAATAAGGGGAGAATGGTTGGGATAGGCAAGTTTCCTGTAAGCGTAAGGCAATTAAGGCAGGAGAATAAGTGCTAATTAAGTTCTGCAGCTGGGGTAGTCGTGCACGAAGGCTCTTGACATTCCACTGCATAAACGTGAAAATTAAGGAGTGAAGAGGAGACGCATCCCCTCGGTGGAAGTAAGTTTTTTATTTGGAGCAAGATTATTTGTATTAGCATAAGAAGCAAGTTTGTTAACAATATTGTAGTGCCTTGCACCACAGGATTATCTTTTTATTAGTGAAAATTGCCACAAGTTGGCACGAGTGAAATATTTTAAAATCTAAATAAATAAATACAAATTAAATGTCCAGTTAACATGTCCAGTGATTAATTTTAATTCTTAAGCATTCAGTGAATAGTAATTTAATTAAAAATTAAAGTGCAATTATTAAAGAAGTTCAAAGCAAATATAAAAATATATTTTGTGCCTTTTAAACAACGTAAATTTTAGGGGCATGGTGTGACTAGACGTGAGTTTGCTTTTAAGGATTATTTTGGCTTGTTGGTGAAATTGTGAAGTAAAAACAAATTTATTTGCAACGACAACACAAGGGACGCCAAGTTTTCCACAGTTTATGTACGATTTAAAAGCACGGCGCCAGCTAGCAAAGTTTCTTCGTGGTATGTTTCTTATTTATAATGTTTATTTTTTTACTATTGCATATCTGTATGCAATACCACATACTGTGGATATTAACAAGCCTTATACTGTTTGTGATTAGTACTGAAAGATTCATACTATAAATAGTACTGAAAGATTCATACTATAAATAGTACTGAAAGATTCATACTATAAATAGTACTGAAAGATTCATACTATAAATTAGCTTAGACTAAGTTAGGCCTATCTATGCAAGAGCCAAATTGTAAATTACTCTAGCCTAGCTGAGGCCTACCGTAGCCTTTGTTTTAGATGATTAACCTCAGCCTACTATATTGAAGAGGCATAGGCCTGCCCATTAATTTTCTTAATATACTTTACTTTATAAGCCTATTATGTTTCATGTTATTTTCTTAGATGGCCTACTAATCATTTGTGGCCTACATACTTTCTTAGATAGTTTTCCTGTTCAACTTAACACAATCCCATAATGAGGGTTAACTGTAATTTATCATCCACAGGTTACTGGGCCTATATAGCATATATATTTTAATTATTAATTTTTGCCATTTTTTATTATATTTTTTTCTGAAATCACTTACAGTAAGGTTGTCATTGTGGCTATTAGTATTTGTTGCATATTAGTTACTTATTGGTATTAGTTACATATCAGTATTAGTTACGTGTTACATATTAGTTTAGTATCTGTTGCATATTATTATTATTATTATTAGTTGCATATTTGTATCTGTTACATATTGGTATCTGTTACATATTAGTATCTGTTACATATTATTATTATTATTAGTTACCCGCTATTAGTATCAGTATTAGTTGCAGATTGTTATATATTAGCTAAACGGTGCCATTATTTAATTTCACAATTATATATCAATCAAAGTTGTTATGGGTAAAAATCCTCTTTACATTTACAAATAACTGTTGCACATAGTTTATTAATTGTTGTCAATAAAATACAAAATTCATGTTGACAAATTTTTATAATCCATCCTTTTTTTATTAAAATTATTTTTGCGCTGCAGTGCTGATTGCCAATTGTTATTTTATTTATTTGTTGGGTTCAAAATCCCAGCTGAGCCGTGAACGGCCAAATTCTAAAGGGCCAGTTCTACCTGAAGCCCAAGTTAGCTAAATTAAAAACTTACGGATTTGAGATCCTATTAGGTCCTACCTCACTGTAACCTCAGGGTTGCTGACTCGATGCGGGCCTACCTTAGACTTTGTTACATGAATTTAATATAAACAAAAGGGGTACTATTTATGGTCTTCTTTCTCAACCTTGCAACAACAACGCAACCTGGACTATTGCACGATGCAACAATCTTGTATCTAAACAACCAAACTGAATTGCAAGAGAGCTCTCTAACCGATCACACCCTGTACGTACGACATCCCACAAACGAGTAGAAAGAACGCGCAGCGCCCCAAAATGATGCCAACAGTGTGACCAAACAATGATGCCACAAGAGCTCAAAAATGCTAGCTCTAAATTAAGTTAATTTTTCACTAACCTTACAATTATGAGATGGATATATATACACCTTAACTTAATATATACAAGCAATGCTGCATCAATCAGCTTAGTCATCATATCGCCTTGGGACAACACTGGTTCTTCCTCTTCTAGATTTTCTAACACCAATCTAGTATTTGGGCGCTGGTGACCCTGGCATTTAACTAATTATCTACGTAAAGGCCTATAATAAATTAGACCCTTACAATATGTTAAGGAGATTTATTCTTGGACATAAGGTCACGAACATCCTTTACCAGCTGCCAATACTGAGAGCTGATGAGACCACTGACAGCCCGAAGGCTCTTAGAATGAGGAGGCTGAGAGGCAGACTGGGAAGAGGGAGACGGGCCAGGAGGGGGAAAGGAGGGCAAATGACCGTATGGAAGCGAAGAGGTGTCTCTGACAGTAAATGGATGGGGAGATGGAATTGTAGGAGGAGCAGAAGAAACCGAAGGGCATGCTGGGGAAGGCGAAGGCCTGGGTCTAGGCTGGACAGGTGGAGTTGGGGGAGAAGACTGAGCTGAAGGGAGATGGGGTGGGTCTGTCCTGGCTACCTGGGAAAATGACCTACCCAAGATTGAACAGTGCCGCCTTGTCTCTGAGAGAGAGACATTATTCAAACATTTGTATCGCACTATAGCCTGCTCCTTCAGGTAAACTGGGTAAGTAGAGAAGGTGGGATGGGGAGCATGACAACTTGCACAACCATCCGGACCTTCACAGTCTGGAGAGGAGTGAGGTCCGCCACACCTCCCACAGCGGGTCTCATTCTGACAGACATCTCGGCCATGACCAAATCGTTGACACTTACATTGTACTGGTTGTTCAAGGAGGAGGTTGCATTAAGAAGGACTCGCAGCTGAGCTGGAGAAGCAGTCTGCAGTAACAAACTACCACTCCTACAGTATTTGACAGCCCTAACCTCCCCACAAAGGGCCTCAATACCCCGCTTAAGGGCAAAAGAACTGAGCTTAGTGAGCCGAACATTATCAGAGATAGCAGTCATATAGTCATATGAAGCGTAAGAAGGAATTTCATGATGTTGGTCATGAAGCAGGAGGGGCTTAGTCTTGAAAGGAAGCGTAGGGGCAACTTTTATCGCAGAACCGGACTTGGAACCAAGAACCTCACAATCACCGGAAACTGGACGCCTATCAGCATGCCCACCTAAGGGGGGGGGGGGCCAGGTGCTATGGACAACAGAGGTAGTGCTAATACTAGAGGGCAGGGAAGCTAACACTGAAAAGGAGTTTGAAACAGTCACAGTGGTGAAAGGAACTGGTATGTGACTGAGATTTCTGTGAGCGCTTAGAAGTGGGAACATCCTTAAGGCAGTCTGAGGACCTAGCCCTTTTTAATGCCTGAAAGCCATCCGAATCGCAATGCACTTCGGCAGAAACAATAGACGACTGGAGGGCAGAAGCACCCCCATCCTCAGATGGGGCTGCCTGGTAGGCTATCCGGACTAACCCGAAAGACCTAACCAAAGGTTAGGCTGGCCCTGGCTAAAGCCTAGAAACCAGACCCTCTCCCGAAAAAAAAAGGCCTAATAGGGATCCAGTTAATTCAGCACGCATTCGAAATAAGACGATTAAATAAATCAACACAAACCAGGGGAAAAGCCCGGCTTAGAAATTAGCGAAATCACTGAAACACGTCCTATCAGCACGATTGACCGCTTGTCGTACTTCCGATTACCACAAAGGTTCACTAACAAATCGTTTTGCTTTTCCTTGTTAACTAACGCTAACGGTAAACATTTCAACAGTTAGCGCCGCTAACGCTAATTTTGTCGCTAATTTTTTCTGAAACCACCCCAATTTATATATGTTCTGCCTTCCGTAATTTACTTACATATATTAGCACACACCTTGATATAATTGGTTGCAAAAGGTACAAAAACGTGACGTTATAGTCTACGAAAATGAAAACATTTTTATGTAGGAGTCGAGTTCCTTTTGTATATATTAATAGGGAAAACAAACCAACGGAAGAATAAATTCTATTCAATTTATACAAGTGGTTTTGAAAAAATTAGCGATTGAATTTCTCTAAAAACTTAGCGCCGCTACCTGTTTCGCTAACAATTTTGAAAATTAACGACGCTAACAGTATTAATCCCAGCACTGTTTATATTATTATTACTACTAGTACAGTTCCCGTCGCTCGCTGACGGTTAGACAGGCTAAACTACAGAAAAGAACGCAGCCGTGAAAATTTTGAGCTTCACATTGTGTCAACATTTCTGAATCTGGTATCTCCCAAAACCTCCTCACCCCCATTCATGCAACTTGGGGGCTAACCCCCTCCCCCATTACCCCACCCATCCCCCATTACCCCCACCCTTCCCCCATTACTGCCCAGGATAAATCTCACAAACAGACAGGCTAAACTACAGAAAAGAACACAGTCATGAAAATCTTGAGCTTCACATTGCCGCCCGTAATACAATTTCTGAATTTTTTTCTCACAATTTCTGAAAGTGTGACGGACGGACGGACGGACAGACGGACAGACGGACAGCTCTCTTATTCTAGTATAATCTATACTATAATAAGAGAGCTGTCCGTCCGTCTGTCTGTCTGTCCGTCCGTCACACTTTCAGAAATTGTGAGAAAAAATTGTGAGAAAAAATTCAGAAATTGTAAAAAAATTCAGAAATTGTATTACGGGCGGCAATGTGAAGCTCAAGATTTTCATGACTGTGTTCTTTTCTGTAGTTTAGGCATGGGGGAAGGGTGAGGGTGGGGGAAGGGTGGAGTGGGGGAAGGGTTTGGGGTGGGCGGAAGGGTGGGGGTAATGGGGGATGGGTGTGGTAATGGGGAGGGTGGGGTATGGGGGAGGGGGTTAGCCCCTAAGTTTATGAATGGGGGTGAGGAGGTTTGGGAGATACCAGATTCAGAAATGTTGACACAATGTGAAGCTCAAAATTTTCACGGCTGGGTTCTTTTTTGTAGTTTAGCCTGTCTAACCGTCAGCGAAGTGACGGAACTGTACTAGTAATATAATAATATATATAATAGATTGTAAAAGTTAATTCTGAGTTTAATACCACGGTTCGATAAACAGTGTTAATTTACATATTTGTGGCTAAGTGAAAAAACCTAAAGATAATCCAAACAAAATTGAACGAATAATAGAAAAACATCACTGATCACGTTACCATTCTGAGTATGAGTGTGTACACACACACTAACCCACGGACGAGTCAATGGACGGTTTATCGTAGCGGCAACATCCGGAAACCCCGAACTCTTTAAAGACACCACAGATAGATTGGTAGAATAACAGATTTTTAATACTACGTTAGTTCCTATTCTGTGTTTTCTTTTGTGTCCATTATAACCTACTTTTTTGTAAGAAATAATGTAGCAATGATTGTATACTTGTATGTCAGGTTAAGTGGCTATGCTGGCCCAATTTTTTTTTGTACTTGTATGTTAGGTTAAGTGGCTATTGATTGTGAATGATCCACAGCAAAGATGTTTTTTGTTTTGTTCCAAGTGTCATATATTCTGAAAAGGTACCGTATCGTATAATATCGATACAACCTAATTAGTGATTACTTAAACATTTTAATACATTCATTTATGAATTTTAAATATTCTAAATTATAATAATTGGAATATATAAATCAACATTGCAGTGTTTCAATTTTGTTACAAATACACATCACAAAAGGCTTTTTTTTTTTGTTTTTTTAACCAGTTATCCGTCCTTTGTGGCAGGACAGATTCAAGAAAACTTACGAGGGCTAACATACAAATAATTATAACTCAATGTCCTAAAATTTTCATATCAATCAGTTCGAGGGGCCCTGTATTACTTGCAAAATTAAAGTATAACAGTAACAAATTATATAAACATCAGTATTAATTCTTTAAATAAATTTCATTCTTAAACTGTAAGGGTCTGATTTTTTATTATAGACCTTTACGTAAATAATTAATTAAATGCCAGGGTCACCAGCGCCCAAATACTAGATTGGCAGCCACACGCAGCGCAAAAATAATTTAATAAAAAGGGAAGGATTGATTATAAAATCATCAACATGAATTTTGTTATTTTATTGACAATTAATAAATTATATGCAACAATTATTTGTAAATGCAAAGAGGATTTTTACCCGTAACAAGTTTGACTTGTATATAAATGCGGAATTAAATAATGGCACCGTTAACATACAACTAATATTAATATGCAACGTAAATAATATGTAAATAATAATATGTAAATAATATGCAAATAATATGTAAATAATAATATGCAAATAATATGTAAATAATAATATGCAAATAATATGTAAATAATAATTTGCAATAATACGCAAATAATAATGCGCAAATAATATGTAAATAATAATACGCAAATAATATGTAAATAATAATACGCAAATAATATGTAAATAATATTAATAATATGTAAATAATATTATGTAAATAATATTAATAATATGTAAATAATAATAGTAAATAATATTAATAATATGTAAATAATATGTAAAATATATTAATAATATGTAAATAATAATATATGTAAATATATTAATAATATGTAAATAATAATAATATAATATGTAATAATACTGATAGGTAACTAATATTAATATGTAACTAATAATAATAATGATATGTAAATAATATGTAAATAATAATATGTAAATAATGGCCAATGACAACCTTTCTGCAAAAGAGAGACAAGAATACTGTAAGTAATATTCCAGACAAAAAAAATGATACATAATGGCAAAAATTGATAATTAAAATATATATGCTATATAGGCCCAGTAACCTGTGGATGGTGAATTACAGTTAATCCTCATTATGGGATTGTGTTAAGTTGAACAGGAAAACTAAGAAAGTATGTAGGCCACAAATGACTAGTAGGCCATCTGCTAAGAAAATAACATGAAACATAATAGGCTTATAAAGTAAAGTATATTAAGAAAATTAATGGGCAGCCTATGCCTCTTCAAATAGTAGAGCCGAGGTTAATTATCTAAAACAAAGGCTATGGTAGGTCTCACAGCTAGGCTAGAGCGTAATTTACAATTTGGCTTTTGCCTAGATAGACCTAACTTAGCCTAAGGTAATTTATTGGATGAATCTTACAGTACTATTTATAGTATGAATCTTTCAGTACTAATTACAAACAGTATAAGGCTTGTTAATGTCTGCAGTATGCGGTATTGCACACAGATATGCAATAGTAAAAAAATAAACAGTTATAAATAAGAAACATACCACGAAGAAATTTTGCTTGCTGGCGCCGTCCTTTTAAATCATAAAATGTGGAAACTTGCCGTCCCTTGTGTTGTCGTTGCAAATAAGTTTGTTTTTACTTCACAATTTTACCAACAAGCCAAAATAATCATTAAAAGCAAACTCACGTCTAGTCACACATGCCCCAAAATTTACATTGTTTAAAAGGCACAAAATATATTTTTATATTTGCTTTGAACTTCTTTAATGATTGCACTTTAATTTTTAACTAAATTACTATACACTGAATGCTTAAGAATTAAAATTAATCACTGGACATGTTTAACTTTGCATTTATTTATTTAGACTTAAAATATTTCACTTGTGCCAACTTGTGGCAATTTTCACTAATAAAAATAATCCTGTGGTGCAAGGCACTACAAAACTACCTCAGTATCTCATCGACATTAATTATAATAAGCATAACCAATGCAGTATTAATTTCTGGGAATTAAAAAGTAGTATAGATGCAAAACCCAAAGAGACACACTGCAGCTTCCTTACTATTTATATATATATATATATGCTGCAAACCCACAAGGAAAAAGAAAAACGATTCCAAGGCTCTTTCGTGTATTCAGAGCTACACCTCGTCAGGGTCCCTGACGAGGTGTAGCTCTGAATACACGAAAGGCCTTGGAATCGTTTTTCTTTTTCCTTGTGGTTTGCAGCATTCATTCATTTCACATGTTTAATGTGAAATTCATCCCGTATATATAAGCACACCGGACAAAAAATTAGTCACCCCTAATAGCACCGATAGTAGGAAGTTCAAGGTCACACAGAGGGTGCTGATGTAGGAGGTGCTGATGTAGCATTGGTAAGTGACAAGTAGCGGTGACGTAGCACACAGGATCAGATCTGTTTCGTGAGGTGGTGAAGAACAAAGTGTGTGTTGGATATAGTCTGCAAAATGGGTCGTGAGGCAGACGTTACTCAGTGGCAAAAAGGAGCCATCGTGTTTGGCAGAGCCCACGGACACAAAATGTCTGAGTAGCCCAATTTGTTGGTGTGTCAACGCGTACTGTCCATCGAGTTTACAAAGAGTGTGTAGTTCGCAATCAACTGACAATCGACGGCGTAACTGTGGCCGGAAAAACAATTCTCGACAATAGGGGCCGCCGCCATGTTTCTCGTCTAGTAACTGCAAATCGTTTCAAACCAGAGAACAATTGCTCCAAGAAACCAATGAGGTTCTCCAGCGACCAATTTCCGAACGGACATTGCGACGAGAACTGCATGCGATGGACATCTGGAGCAGGGTACCACGGAAGAGGCCGCTGTTAACAGCAAGTCACAAATTGGCACGTTATAAATGGGCTCAGAGGCACAAAAACTGGACTGCGGCAGATTGGAAACGTGTAATTTGGTCCGATGAGTCCCGTTTTTGTTTGTTCTCCAATGATGGGAGGCGACGAGTACATCGCAGGTCCAATGAAGCCTTTAATCCTGAATGCGTCGAAGGTGTTGTTCAGGCTGGAAACAGAAAGTAAAGCGCAGGAATAGACACCCACGGACTCTGGCGGAACTTCGGGACCGGCTGATGAACGAGTGGCAGCAAATCGATGTTCAGTACATGCACAACCTCGTAGAGTCTCTGCCTCGCCGGATTCGTGCGGTTATCAAGGCCAGAGGCGCCGTCACACGTTATTAGGTACATTCTGAGAGGGGTGACTAATTTTTTGTCCGGTGTGCTTATATATATCTTCTTCTTCCGCAGCTTGTTATCCCATCTTTACATGGGGTCGCTGTTTTTGGTTCGTCTTCTCCACTCTCCTCTGTCGTATACCGCGTCCTCCTCCAAGTCCTTCTCCCTGATGTCCGCCACCACACAGTCCCTCCATCTTGTCTTCGGTCTTCCTCTTCTTCTCCGTCCCGGCAACTCCATCTCCAGCACTCTGCGCCCCACATACTCCTCCTCTCTTCTCCTGACGTGTCCATACCACCTCAGCCTGGCCTCCTGCACCTTCTTAGATGCTTCCGCCACCTTCACTGTTCCCCTTATATGCTCATTTCTGACCCTATCCCTCCTCGTCACTCCACACATCCATCTCAACATCTTCATTTCAGCCACATCGATTTTTCTTTCATTGCTCTTCTTCATTGGCACAGTCTCCATTCCATACAACATTGCCGGCCTCACCACTGTTTTGAATACCTTTCCCTTCAGTTTCACTGGGACCCTCTTATCACAGAGCACCCGTGATACGTCTCTCCAGTTCTTCCACCCCGACTGTATTCTACAGTTTATCTCTCTCTCTGCTCCCCCCTCTGCATCCACTGTTGACCCCAAGTATTTAAAATACTCCACCGTCTTAACACGCTCTCCATTCAATGTCACTTCCCCTCCTCGGTCCTGCTGCACATCACATCTCATATATTCGGTCTTCTTTCGGCTAATTCTCATTCCCCTACTTTCCAACGCCCCTCTCCAATTTTACAACTGCTGCTCCACCTCCTCTTTCGTCTCCCCACTCAACTCAACACAACATCGTCTGCATACATCATGCACCACGGCGCCTCTCCTCTAATCCTGTCCGTTAACACATCGAATACCACATTGAAAAGGAAGGGGCTCAAAGCTGATCCTTGGTGCAGACCAACTTCCACCCCAAAGCTCTCTGACACACCCACACTACTCCTCACCTTAGTTGTTACTCCCCTGTACATCCCCTTGATCAGTTTAACATACTTCTCCGGTACCATCTTTTCCCTTAAGCATCTCCAAACTTCCTGCCGTGGTATCCTATCATATGCCTTCTCGAAGTCAATAAAAACCATGTGCAACGCCTTCTGCCCCTCTCTGTACCTCTCTGCCAACTGTTTCAATGCAAAAACTGCATCTGTCGTTCTCCTTCCCAGCATAAATCCAAACTGTTCCACTGACACTTCGTCTCTCAACCTACTCTCCACTATTCGCTCCCATATCTTCATTGTATGTAATATTAGCTTCATCCCTCTATAATTCGTGCAATCTTGTACGTCTCCCTTCTCTTTGAATATAGGCACTATGATGCTGGTCCGCCACTCATCCGGGATCACCTCCTGGTCAAACAACTTCTGCATTAGATCCCACACCAGATCCACCCCCTCATCTCCCAGTGCCTTCCATGCCTCGGCTGGTATCTCGTCTGGGCCAGTCGCTTTGTTATTTTTCATCCTATTCAGAGCACGACTCACTTCCATCCTCCCGACTTGTTCTGTCATAGCTACATTTGGTAATCCATCCTCATAGAAAGATCTTGGGTTTTCTTTATTTAATAATTCCTCAAAATATTCCTTCCATCTATCCTTTATCTCTTCATCTCTTTGCAGCACCGCCCCCTCCCTTCCCTTAATTTGTTTTACCTGTGTAAAGTCTTTCGTCGCTCTATTTCTGCTCTTAGCCAATCTGTATATCTTCTTTTGTCCTTCACGATCCTCTAAATCCTCATACATCTGCCAATATGCCTCCGCCTTTGCTCTCGCCACTGCTCTCTTTGCCTGTTTCTTTGCTTCTTTATATACCACCTTATACTCTTCACTCCTCGATTCTTCCCATAACTTCTTAGTTTCTCTCTTACTTCGTAGTGCCCTTTGGATCTCATCACTCCACCACCATCCTTCCTTATCTTCCCACACTTTACCTGATGTTTCCCCCCAATATGTCTCTACCTGCCGTTCTCATGACATTCGCATTATGTACCCACCAATCCTGTACATTCTGTTCATCAACATGGATTTCACTCAACACTCTCTCTCTAAATTCCCGTCTCTTCCCCTCCTCTCTCAGTTTGTACCACCTAATTCTCCTCACTGTTGTTCCTCGGGACTTTCTTCCTCTTTTCAACATCATATCCATGACTACCAACCGGTGTTGTGGCGTCACATGGTCTCCTGGAATAACTTTGCAGTCCCTCATCTCGGCCAATTGCGCCCTCCTATACAGTATGAAATCAATTTGCGATGTTCTGCCTCCACTCTTGTACGTAATAACATGCTCCTCCTTCTTTCTGAAAAACGTATTTACAATCGCTAGATCAAACGATACAGCCATATCCAACACTCTCTCACCGTCCACGTTTGCCTCTCCATAGCCATGACCACCGTGCACTCTGACCACTCCATCGTTATGATCACCAACGTGTCCATTCATATCTCCGCCCAACACCACTCGTTCGTCCTCGGCAATACTCTCCATTTCTTCCTCCAATAACCTCCAGAATGCTTCCTTAACGTCGTCCGGACATCCACTTTGGGGCGCGTATGCACTGATTATATTGAGTACCTGTTCCCCATAATTCATTCTCAAAGTCACCAGTCTATCTCCTCTTCGCTTTACTTCCACTATGCTATCCTTCAATTCCTTCGCCAATACAACACCCACACCATTCCTTCCCTCAACCGACGCCCCACTGTAGAACAATTTATATCCCTCACTGAGTTCTCTTGCTTTGTTCCCCTTCCAGCGTGTTTCTTGTACACACAACACCCCAACTCTCCTCTTCTTCTTCAACTCCACAATCTCTCTTCCTCTGCCAGTCATGCTTCCAACATTCAGCGTCGCAATTCTCAGGTCCACCCGAGCTCGCTTCGTTAGCCGCACCCGCTCTTGGTGCGGTAGCCCTCGCCTCACCACCAGGGCCGGCGCTAGGAAGTGCGGGGCCCAATTAGAAAATTGTTAGCGCCTAGCGGGGCCCTCTACCCGTTGTCGTTTCAAAGTTTGAGTGACAAGAAATTTCGCTAGAGCACCTCTTTGTTTTTCATTTTCAGCTGCCTTAGCCTTGGCCAGTGCTCGTTTCTGATTGCCGCTCAAATACTTTCGCCCTTTGTCTCTATCTCTGCTTGTGCTTGCCATGATGACGATGATGTAAGGGCTTTTTCAATTACTTTTCTTTTAAAAAAGCTAAACGGCAACGATAAACTGAAATTACAAAAAAAAAAAAAAAATCATTCACAATAAAGACTCCCTGGCACTGAAAAATAATAAAGATGTGCATGTATGCATCTAATGATTAAAGCAAAAGATTTCATGATTTTTAAAAGCCTGGGAGTAAGAAGAAAAGCGCAGGGGGCAAAAGAACAAGCTCTAGTAAATAGAAATGTAAATGCTCTCTATGATAATGAGGCAAAAACTAGTTAATTTAATATGTAGGATCTACTTACCACCACGTTTCTCTGTTACATGCAGGCTTAAGACACTTCAAGTTTGCAGTTTGGACATATAAACAATTTGGACATATTTAACAAACAACACAACTTTACATTCCAAGCTTTATGTTATATAATCTCATTAACAGCGCTCTTTCTGTGTTGAGGGTTTGAATATCGTCCACAAATTACCTTTTTTTTAAAAAAGCTAAACAGCGACGATAAACTGAAATTACAAAACAAATAAACAAACGATTAGCAATAAAACATTGAAACATAGATATACGAGGACGGACTGAATAGTTTCACTGCCTTCACAGTAACAAGAAACTTCGTACACACTGGACACTCATTAATTCATCATAGCGTCCCCCACTCGAGCGCGTGCGCGGGGTCCCCTCGGGGCGCGGGGCCCAATTTGAACAAATCGGTCTAATCGGCTTAAAACCGGCCCTGTCACCACAGAGGTCGGGCGAGGTCTCTGTACGTCGCCTACGGGGTACGCCCTAGCCGTCATCGCATTTTCGTGTTGAAGACTCACCATTGTGGTTTTGGCTGGGTTTTTATGGCCGGATGCCTTTCCTGACGCCAACCCTTCCCATTTATCCGGACTTGGGACCGGCCGAGAACAAGGCTGGCTTGCCTTACCTTCGGGTTGGGTTCCCGTATATATATATATATATATATATATATATAATATAACATAAACGGTAACATCTAGGAAGCTCATGTTCCCACGACCACGATATGGGGATAAAGTGTCCCAAGGGTCATACGAGTTCGAGCAGGAACAGGATGAGTGACCGGACCAATCCCAACCCGATGCCAGCGGCTGAAAGCAAACTCGGAGCCTCATCGCTCAGTCCGTCATTGTAATCACTGAACTACCGGGCGCCCATATATACAGGATGTCATCAAATTATGTTTCATAAATTAGTATACATATTCAGGACGTCAAAGTGAACAAAAAAGTTTCTATGAACATAAATCCATAATCGCTTCGTTTCCAAGATACATTGCTTTTTTGCCAAGGACGATCCAGTTAAAATGAAAGTCATTAACCATGTATCAACATATGCGGCAAAATTTCCAACGACGCGTTGAAGCATGTACTCATTTTAATTGGATCGTCCTCGGCAAAAAAGCAATGTATCTCGGAAACGAAGTGATTGTAGATTTATGTTCGTAAGAACTTTTTTGTTCATTTTGACGTCCTGAATATGTATACTAATTTACGAAACTTAACACCGCCCTGCGAATTCAAATTTTTTGAGAGTTGTTTTAATGAAAATGGATGATTCTAGGTAATAAAGGCATGCTCTTTTCAGCTGCATTTTTAGTTTTCTCCTATCACATCTAGATATTCCACAATCACACGCAAAGTACTGTATAGATAAGAAAATGTTACCGATTGGATAAGAGAACAGACGAATCATATGGCATATGTTATTCAATTCAAACATTTTACAGTCGTAATGCATGCCCAGAAACACACATTATATATACACACACACACACACACATACTCACATTATTACTACATATACAGTATACACTAATATACTGTATATAATATATGTAGATACGGATTTAAGTAAGATACAGTATATTTATATATAAAAATTGTGAATGACTGAACCAACCATTCATCAATAGTAACACATTGAATTTATTAGAGCAGTCAGTAGCTAAAGAAACTTCCTTTTCGTCGATTTTCTCTTGTGTACTGATTTCGGTACATCTCTCTTTTGACTCCAGCAAGTCTGCTATCATTCAAACATCCCATCTTCCCTGATACCTCCATTCCATTTCTGAAATATCCTGGTAGAATCTTTCTCCCTGTTCCTCGCTTGCCGCGCCTAAGTTTTCAGGGAAAAAAATCAAGATGAGAATCTTGGAAGTGCATCTTAACACTCATGTTACATCCCAGCAAGCGATATTTTCGGATCATGTCTTTAACTATTTCTTTGTAGTCATCAGATTTCCTGTTACCAAGGAAGTTGTTCACAACCGCATTAAAAGCTAGCCAAGCATCTTTTTCATGACCTGTCAATGCAGCTTCAAATGCTGGATCGCTTAAGAGTTGCTTTAATCTTTACCGTTGCTTTATTTGAGGACCAACGAACACTCCTTCCTTCAGCTTAGCTATCCGTAGTTCCAATTTTGATTTGTATGTAAAATCTCTGACACGAATTGCACCTTGGTTCTTTTCCTTTAATCACACCAACTACGCCAGATGGCTTCCTGTGTATCTACGAGACATGACAAATTTGCCAAGATTACATCCCAAGATACAATCTGAATTTAGCGCTGGGAAATTCACATCTAACATTAGCGGGAGAATATTTTCAGCGATGGCAATGGACCAAGCACATGAATAGTGCAATGCACATGTGAAGAGGGATGAAGGTGCTATTGGTTTAACGGAGAACCCAGATGCATTGAGAAGATGGATGGTGGCAGGACCTGAAGTAGCGCGGCTGATACATGGTTTTGAGACAGGATTTCAGAAAAAAGTGAATCTTCAACTCAGCACCATGAATGCAAATCCAGCGTACAAGTTTCTTTCTTTAAACACGTCAAGGCTTTTATACATACAATTGACAATTTGGGCAACCCTTTTGAAGAAACCAGTCAAGACCTCATAAACATACATAATAAAGTAGAGGTTCACAAACAGCGTTTAAGGACTTAGCAGAACTCCGAGCACATGGAATGTATCAGTTTAAGGACTACGTGCACCAACGACTTGAAGAGCAAACTGTTCCAATTGAGTCAGCGGTGAAGCGAAATCAGTTGAAATTATATTTAAGACCCAAAAGCCAGTTCAAAACAAAGACAGCTTTCAAATGAGATCAATAAAAAATGAGGCCAGTTTATTTTCAAAACTGTACATTGGCTGTCATCATCGAGGTGCTGACTTGGATGATTTCTTCTAAAAATATCTTTCTAAAAATGTCTGATAATGGATATTATCAGGTGCAAATATATTCTTAATATCATCGTTATTATATTATTATCGTATATATAATTACGAGTGTTAAAAAATCTAGAAGAGGAAGAGCCATTGTTGTCCCAAGGCGATATGATGACTAAGCTGATTGATGCAGCATTACTTGTATATATCAAGTTAAGGTGTATATATATATATATATATCCATCTCATAATTGTAAGGTTAGTGAAAAATTCACTTAATTTAGAGCTAGAATTTTTTGGGCTCTTGTGGCATCATTGTTTGGACATTCTTGTGGCATATTTTTGGGGGAACTGCGCGTCCTTCCTACTCGTTTGTTGAATGCGGCACTTACAGGGCGTGGTCTTATAGAGAGCTCTCTTGCAATTCAATTTGGTTGTTTAGATACAAGATTGTTGCATCGTGCAATGGTGCAGTTTGTGTTGTTGTTGCAAGATTTAGAAAGAAGACCATAAATGTGCCCCTTTTGTTTTTTATCTTAATTTTATGCAACTGAGGCCTAAGGTAGGCCCACATCGAGTCAGCAACCCTGAGGTAGGACCTAATAGGTCCTCCAAGTCCGTAAGTTTTAGTCTAGCTTAACTTGGGCTGTAGGTTGAACTGGCCCTTCAGAGCTTGGCCGTTCAGGGCTCAGCTGGGATTCTAAACCCAATAAAATAAAATATAACAACGAGTATACAGTAATGGCATGATATAAACTTCATACCTATAGGCCTACCTTACAACAGAAACAGCTTTCACATACAGTACAAGCTACAATTACATTAATGATCTTTGGTAGACGTTAAGACCACAATTTCTTATTGTCAAGATACACAAAAGCGCAAAACTTAAAAAAAAATAAGGCATCTTCAGATGTAGCTCTGTTTGCAATGCTCGCTAGAGTCGCTAATACTTGTAGCCATTCAGAAATTATACGATCAACACTCAGTGAGTTAGTACAATCTTGAAATATTTTGCTAGATCATCTTCACATCATAACTTTCCATATTATCATAAATACTTGAAATATTGCGGGTATATTAAAATGAGAAATAAAAACTGCATGAAATGAGAAATAAAAAGTTATTGGGCTAATGTATGGTGCCCAGGAAATCTTGTTCTGGCAACTGTGTCTGACTGTGTGAGCGGCAAGTGTAAACACACAGCGTGTCGGTGTTGTGGTGTGGCCGCGTGTGATAGATGAACGTGCTTAATGCTTAATAATTCCCTTTAATTAGGTAAATGAAGTGAGCTATGTCTTTGTTTATTAATTTTGAGTAGAATCTTACTTTTCATTATGGATTTCAAAAAATGAAGTGATACAGGCTAGTGTGAGGCTTTAGGCCTAGGCTAGGCTAAATTGTTGATCTTTCCCAAAGCATGGAGGAGCTTATTTGGAAAAGATTTCAAAGTGAGTATTTGCACCCAGTGGTGCAAAAACCGCATTCGTTATTTGCATCCAAATATCACACCTCTGGATGCAAATACCTTCAGCCTAACGATCTTAAGGCCTCGTGAGGTCTCCCCTAAAAAGGCCTCGCCTCGTTTGAAAAATGTATGTCCTCGGCCTCGTGGATTTCTGAAGGCCTCAGTCTCGAGGCCTGAGGGCAGGCCTCGTCCCTATGCCTGGTAACAGTATCTTGTTACGATCTACCAGTGGATTAGCAATGATGTTTGCTTTTCTTGGAGTAATCCTCCCAGTCTCTGCTATTCCACAGACATAAAAAGCATGGTTTTTGTAGTCAACCTGTTGGCCTAAAAGAAAGTCGATCACCTAAACCCTTTACCGTCACATGTTGCCTCTAGTTAACTTTTCAAATACACACATTCATAACTTAACCCTACAAAAAATTCCGGCGTTACAGGGTTAAGATCACCACAAACAAACCATTTTGTGTTCTTCATAGTTTATCTTGCTTAAAAGAACTGAGAGATTTCCATGAGTCTCAAATGAATTGAATGCCTTCTGAGCAGAGAGGCAACTTTGTTTCCATTATGCAGTAAGACAGCTTTCAAACTTCGCTTTGAGGAATTAATAAATAGGCGCCAGTCACATGGTTGGTAGTCTTTGCCCATCGCCTTTACCAGACCTACTATATCATTGCAGTATACCAGTGATCCTCCAGTCGAGAAAAAATTGATGAAATCTTTTTCATGATGTCTGTACCAGTAGAATGTTGCCGAAGGAGCGAGTAGATTCCATTCTTTGAGCCTTGATCCCAGAAGTTCTGCCGAATCTTTCGGTAATGCTAAATCTCTTACTAGGTCATTGAGATCACTCTGACTTAACAATTTTGGTGACTGATTTTCGACCACAGTATATTCTTCGTCATGTTCATTTGAACATGACTCTGTTGTTATTGAGATGTTGTCTACATAAGAATCAAAATTTTCAAAATCAAGAGGCGGCTTCGGCACAGGAATTTCACTTGAATGTGGCGCAGGGAGGATGGCTGATGATTTCTTTTTTCCCTGTGGAATTGGCCGTTTCAAACCTAAACAGGTTCATATCACGGCGAGACTAACTTAGAGGCGGGACAAGAGCCGTGACAGTCGAAGGAAATCGAATATGGGGCCGACAGAGAAAGAGGCACCCTCTGCAAGAATGGACCGAAGACGCGTTGAGGCCGGATGTGAATATAACTCCGGGAAGCACTGCAAACGGAAGGTTAAATAAAGAGGCAAAAAAAGAAACACATGCTCAACAGTGAGAGGAATATGACACTGCGGGCAAGACTCAGGGAGATTTCTAGACATAAGGTGGCCATGGGTCAAACGGGTATGACCAATTCTCAGACGAGCCAACAAAACTTCCTTATGCTGGGATTTATGATATGAAGAAGTCCAATGACGAAGAACAGGCTTGAGACGGTGGTGTTTGTTTACGCCGACGCCATCCCAGTCGCGCTGCCACAGCGACCTGAAATGGCAGCGGAGGGAAGGAATTAAGTCTGAGAATACTGGCAATACCCACATGAGAGGGGGTCCAACAGAAAGAGATACGCCGCGCGGAATAAGTGAGAAAATGGACTAATTGTTGTATCCTTCGGACCAAAGGGTGTTTAGGGTCATAGGATTCCAAGAACATCAGAACACTGAGGGAATCCGAAAAAATTACAAACGAACTCAGAGGAAGAGCACCAATTTGGGTGGGTTAGAGCTTCCAAAATAGCAAAGAGCTCCGCTGAGTAAATGGAAGTGTCATGGGGGAGATGAATACTCCGAACAGTCTTACAAGGGAGATAGAAAACCGCCGAAGCGGCTCGCCTAACGGAGGAAGAATGACATGTGAGGTGTTCACGGGACAAGGACAACAGGACAGCACTAGGGGTGGACTTTTTATCAAAGGGATACAAATCTTTGCAGTAGGAAATCGGATGTAGGATCCACGGAGGGAGGACCTGAAACGAGACTGGGAAGATCTAAGGTGGAGGAAGAGCATGATGGGAAAGGAAGGCATGGACAATTGAAGTGAGGTACTAAGAGTCGTCTAGAGCAGTGCTGTCCAACTTCTATAAAGCGCGGCCAAGATGTTGCCTATAATCATACACTGTTGGTTAATACGACTTAGGAACCCGCTGAATGTTGTTCTCCCTACTAAAAATGACAAAATAGGGACGAAAATTCAGAAATAAAATTTGGCAAACGTCCATTCCGCGGGCCGCAAGTTGGACAGCGCTGGTCTAGAGGAAGAGTTGTGTCAAGGATAGTACAGAGAAGGGAGGAAGGAATCCTATGAGCACGGTAATAACTTTTTTTTGAAGGTATGCACGACGGTACCGAATGGGAGGGGAGACACACTCCGCCTGGAGACTAGCCACCGGTGAAGAGCGAAAGGCTCCGGTAGCCAGGCGGAGGTCCCAATTATGAAGAGGGTCCAGGATTCTCAATCGAGAGACAGAAGCGGAGCCGTAGACCTCACAGCCATAGTCGATTCTCGATTGAACTAAAGAGGTGTACAGGCAGGAGAGTGTACGTTTATCAGCGCCCCAAGACATATGAGAGAGATGGTCTAAAAGTGTGAGGATACGCCGGGTGGAGAGTCTCAAATTCCTCAAATGAGGAATCCAAGTAAGACGGGAATCGAAAGTGAGGCCTAAAAATGTAAAAGTACCCCTTACCGGAATGGGATTACCGGCTAAAAACAGCGAGAGAGGGGGACAGAAGTAGCCCTACGTCTATGAAACGACATACACACAGTCTTGGTTGGGGAAAGACGGAAACTCTCAGACGCTGCCCATCTTTCAACGGCATTAACTGCAAGCTGCACCTGTCTTGCGGCCACTCGTAGAGAATTTTCTGCGCCGTAAATGGCAAGATCATCTGCGTAAAGAGAACACTTTATGGAAGTTGGTAGAAAATGGACAACCGAGTTCATAACCAGAGAGAAACAGAGAACACAGGACATATCCCTGCCGAACTCATTCCTCTTCTGTTGTTAAATCGGAGAGAGTGTTACCAACTCGAACTCGAAAAGTTCGGTTCCTTAACAAATTAGAAATAAAAAGAGGGAGAAAGTCCATGAAATCCACAGAATGGAGACGTCGGAGGACATAATACGTCCACGTCGTGTCATAGGCTTTGTGGATGTCGAAAAAGACAGTCACAGTGATCTGTTTACAAGAAAACGCAGTTTGGAGATCATGACTGAGGAGAAGTAGAGGGTTTAGAGTGCTGCGGAATTGACGGAAACCAGACTGAGATGGAGGAAGGAGTCCTCGCCACTCTAGGATAAAGGACAGTCGGGAAGCGACAATCTTCTCCATTAACTTTCAGATACAGCTGGTCAGTGCCACTGGGCGAAAGTTTTGAGGAAAGGAGGCGTCCTTGTCAGGCTTCGGGATGGGAATAACTATGGCCACCCATCATCGAGAGGGAAACACACCCTCAATCCAAATTCGGTTAAAAACAGTAAGTAATTATGCATAGACTGTAGCATTTTGTAATGGATACCATCCGGGCCAGGCGCTGAGTTTGTCCGGGAGGATAGGGCAGATTGAAGTTCGCGCATTGTCAACAATCGGTTATAGGGTTCATTGTTTGGGCAGTCGAAATGGAGATTCTCTCTCTCTCTCCATTGTTTCTTTCCGTAATTGGAAAGTCGGAGAGTATCCGGCGACACTTGAAGCTGCGGCAAACAAGTAACCAGAGCATTCGCTACTTTCGAATCAAAAATGTCCCTGACATCGACATGAGGGACTGGGGAACGAGAGGGAGTGAACTTTCGAGAGATGCGACGGACCCGGTTCCAGACCGTAGAAATCGGGGTCGAAGATGTAATCCCAGAGACGTATTGTTGCCAGGAGTCCCTCCAGGCTTGTTCAAGGACTCGAGAGCCACTCCACGAGCCCTTTGCATGGCAATGCGGTTATCTGGAGATTTATGGCGGTAAAATTGACGAGTAGCAGTCTTCTTATTCCGAACAGCCTTCGCACACTTCTGAGACCACCAAGGGACTCGGGTCAAATGAGAGGAACATTGTCTGCTGGGAATTGCCTTCTCATCCACATTCAAAATTCTCGAACCCAGAAAATCTAAACATCCGTCCACCGACGAAAAATCGTGTGTTGTACAGGAGAAGTAGGTAAGGCTACGATACGACTCCCAGTCGGCTCTAGAAAAGAGTCAACGGGAGGAAGGTGACAGATTAGTTCCGGGAACAATAAACGAGAGCCGCACCGAAAAATGGTCACTCCCGTAGTCATCCCCCAGGTCTTCCCAGGAAAAGTCCAGAAGAGCATCGGTGGAACAAAAGGAGAGATCAATGCAGGAGAAAGTATCAGTGTGAACGTGATAATAAGTAGGTGCGTCTGAATTGAGACAATGGAGAGAGTGGGATGGCATCAGGGAGATCAAGGAGCCAGCCATGAAAGTGTCTCGGACATCACCCCACACTGGGCTACGACTATTAAAATCGCCTAAAAGTAAGAAAGGTCAAGGGAGTTGATCAACAACTTCCACTAGCTCCTCTCGGGAGACGGAACAGACGGTATACTGCCGAGACAAAGAAAGCCGGACAGCAGCACCTGCAATGTACATTGACGTGTGAGTGGGCGACAAGGGACTGATCTATGTACGAGGATGGCTGAACTACCTCGAGGACCGTGAGCAGGCAAGGGGTTTGTAAAGGAGATGTAGCCAGTAGGAGAAGGCATAGATCGAGAACCCAAAATTGTTCTTGGAGAAACACAGGCAGGTTGGTACGTTGCAAAAGAGAGAAAGACCTTCATAGTTGGCAAAAATACGCGACAGTTCCAGTGATAGAATTAAAATAAGTCATACAATGGGGATATAAAAGGAGAAAGTTTAAAAGTGTAAAAGGGTAAAAGTTAAGAAGGTAAAGTTAAAATTGTAAGAAAAGTATAAAAATGAAAGTGAAAAATGTCAAAGATAAGGGTTAAATACGAAGAGGTAAACGTAAAAGTTAGCTACGAAGTAGTAAACTTTAAATATGAAAGGGAAAAAGTTAAAAAGTAAAATATAAAAGGTAAATGGGAAATAACTACCGACCAGAACAATGGAGCAGATACGGCGGTTTTCCCGCAAGTCCGGGTCTGACCCAACCTGTTCAGGCTGAGTCCGCAGGCGGTGATCAACGGGCGAGCAGGGAGAGAGAAAGAAACAGGAACTGGAATGCAGGATTTTCTAAAGCGACCGCGGCGTACTCCTAAAGGAGCAGGGACAGATGCATTGTCGGAACTAAGAGAGGCGGAGCCAGAGGAAACAGTTGGCGAAGAGCATAAATATGTTGGAGGCATAGGGAGATCCAACAAGGAGAACGGACGGGTAAGGCTGACGGGAGGGAGTCCAACACCGCAAGTTGGCTCTCCAACCGGCGGAAATTCGAAGGGCGAGAAATAGGTACAAACGACTTTGGTGAGAGACTGACGACGCCCACCTATGAAGAGGGAATCGAGCCACCAGGACCCATAGTACATATAGGGTCCTGGCTTGGAGGAGGAGTCACCGACCTGGGACAGAGGGATGAAGTAGAACCTCTTGCAGGGTCTGTAAGGGTACCATTCATAGTGGCAGGGGAAGAGAGCGGAGAGAGAACCAGATCCGAGCGACGGTGGCGGCGGTGAGAAACTGGAGAACCAGGGGAGGTCTCCTCGGCCCTACGCTTAACACCCCCCACCCCCACCCCTCGACCAGCAGGAGGGCCCCCACAAGGAGGCAGTCCCACAGACGCCCTCGAAGGAGAGAGAATGCGGCGCGGAGGCGTTCGGGCCAAGGAAGGTCGAGGAGAAACACATGGAGACTGCTGAGACCAACGCTGTGCGGAGCTGGGCCGGAGTAAGCGAAGAAGGAACTGAGAGAGGAGACGAGGCAGAAGGGGGTTTTCATAAACGGTCAGGTTGCGAACGAGAAACACGAAGAATGTTCGCGAATGTGACGTGTTCCGCACAAAACGAGCGCGAACCTGAGCTCGAGCCTCAGGGAAAGTCGTGGGCTCCTTGGTCTTGAGAGTAACAACTTCAAATTCGAACTTATAAATTATACACGAGGCTGAGGAAGCAGGATGATTACCATCAGAGTTAATACAAGAAGGGGAGTTAGAACATGGCACACCATGAAAATCCTGGCCACAATGGACGCAGACACGAGTAGACCGGCGACAACGGTAATGCCCGAATGTCTGGCAATTAAAACAACGGGTAGGTGGAGGGACGTAAGGCCGTACATCGAAACGAAGCCAAGCATACCAGACATGCGCTGGGGGCGACAGTTGGTCAAAAGTCAAGCGTAGGTGTGGAGTGGGCTGAAGACAGCCATTAACACGCTTCGTAAAACGATGTAACGAAAACACCTTCCACTCTGCAAAACATGAGCGGAGGTCCTCCTCCGAGACGTCTAAGAGTGAGGGATATAGATCGTACCCTGGCGAGAGTTCATCCTCGAGTCGAGGGCGCAAGGCACCGGACAATCGGCCAAGGTGGATATCGCAGCCAGGGCACCACTCTGTTCCGGAGATCGAGATTTGATGAGTAAGGACCCATCACGGAGCTCTGAAATATCCTCACGGGAGACCTGGGCAGAAGCCGCAAGACTACGAAAGACCGCAACGCGGTGGGTAAGCAAAGAACAAGAGGTGGTCGGTTTAATAATAAAAAAGGCGATAGGGGAAGTCGAGAGGACGGGAATGTTGAGGCCACGGAAACGGGCTTCCAAGACTGACGGGTTCATCGGTGTTCATGGGGAGAAGAAAGGGTACTCCGCGGAGTAGAACCCCGAGGGAACCCGTGAGGAGCATAGGGTTCCAAAGTAGCAATGGAAGACGTACGAGGGTGAGAATCGACCATCTTGGTGGAAGATAAGGACAAAGAGATCGAGGAGAGATAGTCCGGACAGGACCATCCCCTAAAGAAACAATAGACAGTAGGGGCTAGAGAGGAGATAGGAGTATCCAAAACCGTAGTCCGAAGATTAGAAGCAGGGGGGGTCGTAAGTCGAGAAGAAGCCATCGCAAAAAAAAAAGGAAACTTCATCCCCCGCAAGCATCTAGACACCACCGACTCTAACAAGGGAAAGGCGAATCGTGGGCACACTCGGTCCCACCGCCAATAGATGTCACGCGGGGGAGATACACACACCCAGTCTCCGTGGCTAAAAGGCGGCCACTCTCATCCAACGTGCGGTGAGAGATGGCAGGGGTTGGCTTAAGGGCGACAAGGGTGAAGGACAACCACCTCCTTCACTTCAAGGTCCAAGGAAAATGTCAAATGAAGGTCAGGTCCAAAACAAAGCCAAATACGGGGAAAAAAAAGCAGAAGTAGGAGAGAAGAGAAGGAAAAGAAAGGAATATAAACAGGAGATCAGCCGGATCCCCAGACGGGTCCAATGGTCCACGAAGGCAGAGAGAGCCCTTACATCATGGGAAAATGCATTCCCACATTAGCCATAGAGGGACGCGCCCCATAGCTCCGGACAAAGCAAAGGGGAAATCATGGGGATGCCGAAAGGCATTTCCTTCTTCCCACAAGCCCACTGTCACAAACATTCTACACATGACTTACAAACATAATGTGGAGCAGAAACCTTGTCCTGGTCGCCTATCTTACAGCCAAAGTAGGTGCGGTAATGCTTTCGTACTTGTATGGTGATTTCTTCCCTTTGTTTAGTAGTAGTAAATCGTCCGCATATATAACAGAATAATTAGATGTATTATTACAAACTCTCGGCATATTTAATCCAATTCTGAAACAAAGAAATGTACATTAGTTCAATTTTGAAATAAAATCAGATGCTTACGCATATGAAAACTCAGCAAAACCAACCATAATTGGAAATATAGATGCCCTTTTAGTCATATGAGAGCGGTACATTTCTCAAGAAATAGAAGCGTTTGGGTTGAATAACCTACGTCGCATTCCTATCAATCCTGACGTGCCAGATACATATTATGCATTGTATCTTAACTCACATACCACGGGCTTTATTAAAATACTATAATTTTCTAAACAACTCATACAGCGCAAGGCAATGTAATTTGATATATATATATATATATATATATATATATATATATAATATACATATATATATATATATATAGTCGACGATATACCGCCGATTTGTGCCTATGTGAAGTGGCACATATCTCAGCGAGGCAGTTGGTAGGGGGTTACTAGGGTGCGGGTAGTGAACTCGGAGAGGGGGGATTCATTTACTGAGTAGGGGGAAGGGAAGGTATTAATATATATATATATATATATATATATATATTATATATATATATATATATATATATTATATATATATATATATATATATATATATACAGGGTGGGCCGTAAGTTTCCATACATAGGAAAATTTAAACGTTTGTTTTATGTTTCAGATACCCTAAGAATATGCGTTTGTAAGATCTTGTTTACTGATGAAGCAAATTTTTACGTCAATGGAGAGGTTAATCGGCAAAACATACGTTATTGGAGTAATGCTAACCCTAACTGGCTGAGTCCGACGAAGATGCAAGGTGCCGGTAAAGTGATGGTGTGGGCCGGGATATGGGGTGACAGAATTATTGGACCAATTTTTGTCAGTGGAAATCTTAATGCCGAAAGGTATCTTAACATGTTGCAAGAAGAGATTTTCCCATCCCTGCTAAACGAGGAAGGTAACTTCCCAGTTTACTTCCAGCAAGATGGAGCTCCACCTCATTATGGTCTTCACGTGCGTCGGTATTTGGATCAGCAGTTTCCGGATGCTTGGATTGGTCGGCGTGGTCCTGTGGAGTGGCCTCCCAGATCCCCAGATCTCACCCCCCTTGATTTCTATCTTTGGGGGCACTTGAAGGCCATGGTGTATCAGGAAAAGATACGAGACATAAATCATCTAAAGGAACGTATCACCAACGCCATTACAAGCATAACGTCAACTGTGCTAATGCGTGTTCATCAACAGTGGGGAACACGTATTGAAATGTGTTTTCAAAACAATGGCAACCATGTAGAGCATATTATATAAATAAAAATGGTTGTCCATAAAAAAATGTTTATTTTTCCTATGTATGGAAACTTACGGCCCACCCTGTATATATATATAATATATATATATATATATATATATATATATATATATATATATATATATATACACTTTTTTTTACTTAATTGCTTAACCGCTGATTCGTACCTAGTGGTACATATCTCGGCGACTAATATATATATATATATATATATAGTACAGTATATATATATATATATATATATATATATATACACGTAAAGAACGACGCTTGTATAGGAGAACATTCCGCGCAAGATGAGGAGGGAGAACGAACAAATGAAAAAATGAGGTAACCACCCGGGAATCGAACCCGGGATCTTCCGATTGCCGGTCAGATATGATAACCACTACACCATGGTCCTCACTCGATCAGAAGTCGTAATTCTCCTACATACGCGCAGAAACCAATGCCCCGAGGGGGGCACCTCACGCATGCCGCACTTATATATACATTTCAACTGCAAAGAACACGCAGTATAATTAACGTAAAGAACGACGCTTGTATAGGAGAACATTCTGCGCAAGATGAGGAGGGAGAACGAACAAATGAAAAAATACAAGCGTCGTTCTTTACGTTAATTATACTGCGTGTTCTTTGCAGTTGAAATGTATATATAGGTGCGGCATGCGGGAGGTGCCCCCCTCGGGGCATTGGTTTCTGCGCGTATGTAGGAGAATTACGACTTCTGATCGAGTGAGGACCATGGTGTAGTGGTTATCATATCTGGCCGGCAATCGGAAGATCTCGGGTTCGATTCCCGGATGATTACCTCATTTTTTCATTTGTTCGTTCTCCCTCCTCATCTTGCGCGGAATGTTCTTCTATACAAGCGTCGTTCTTTACGTTAATTATACTGCGTGTTTTTTGCAGTTGAAATGTATATATATATATATATATATATATGGGATGAATTTCACACTTAACACGTGAAATGAATGATGCAAACCGACAAGGAAAAAAAATAACTCCAAGGCCTTTCGTGTATTTAGCAGTACACCTCGTCAGGGAATTCCCTGACGAGGTGTGCTGCTGAATACACGAAAGGACTTGGAATAACTTTTTTTCTTTTTCCTTGTGGCTTTGCATCCATAGGCATAGGAGGCAAAAGCCCAGTACACATATTTTCAATCACTACGATTTCACCCGAAACTTATGATTTTCATATAGGATATCTCTGCACGAAATGCATGTCTTCAGACGTTGAACGATGCAATATTTGATTATAGAAAGGAAAACCTATCGCAAAACGGCAGTATTTAAGTACTCCATTTGATATAACCTGTTACAACTTACTCTACTCTTGTAACTTGTCTGATGCTCAGCCTTTGTACAGTTGTGTATACCTACAAATAATGTTCAATAAAAAATGAATTAAAAATTGATTTTCGGTTTCGCTCTTTTTTTCGAGCAAAACTTGCTTGCACCCCGAGACAAAATCCGCCACTGCGTATGTTTGCATCATATATATACACACACACGAGGGTAATTCAATAAGTATCCACACTTTTTATTTTCACATCTGATAGATTATAAACACATCACTTCTCAACATAGTCTCCCTGTTTCTCAATACACTTAGTCCAGCGATCTACAAGCTTCCTAATGCCATCACAAAAGAATGTTTTTGGCTGTGTGCGTAGCCAGTCATGCACCGCCTCCTTCATCATCGCCAGTTGACAGAAGAGCACAAGCGTAATCGTATGGACGTCTGCTCTCGTCTTTTGGCGCGGTATCATAATGAAGGTGAAAACTTTTTGGAGGCATTATCACTGGAGATGAAACCTGGATCCATCACTATGAACCAGAAAGCAAACGACAGAGCATGCAATGGAAGCATCCAACATCTCCCGTTACAAAGAAGTTCAAAGCGCAGCCGTCAGCAGGTAAAGTTATGCTAACACTGTTTTGGGATACAAGAGGCCCTATCCTTGAACATTATCTAGAGCGTGGAACTACAGTAACAAGTGCATCGTATTCTGACATGCTTCGGAATGAGTTAAAGCAAGCAATTCGCACAAAACGGAGAGGGAGATTGTCGGAAATTGTTATTCTGTTACACGACAATGCGCGCCCTCATACCGCTGCACAGACTAAAAAATGCCTTCAAGAACTTAAATTTGAAGTTCCTGACCATCCAGCCTACAGTCTAGACCTGGCACATTCGGATTTTTACCTGTTTGGACCACTAAAAGACGCGTTGAGAAGTCAGCGATTCCAAGGCGATGATGACCTGAGGGAGGCGGTGCATGATTGGCTACGCACTAGGGTTTCTTTCCCGGGATCCCGGCTGTTTTTATTGGATTTGAAAATCCCGGGAATTGGACAAATATCCCGGGAAATCCCGGAATTTTAAAATGACTTAATTTATTTTTTATTGATTTATTTGTTTTTCTTTTGTTATTAGAAGGCTCTTGGATAGAATTAAAGAAAACTGTATATTATTTACCACATTCTATTCTACTTTTCTGCTTTCTTAAATGAACACCTACTAGCATTAGCAACTTAGAGCAATCTAAAAGTGGGCCTGTATGCCAAAAACTGGCCGAGGGAATGTCGCTAGCGCTGCGTATAATACAAGGAATCGAATCTCAGTATATTATCTAGCAATCGCAGGCAACTCAACTTGCTCAGAGTTTAAGCAAGTATTTGAAGCAAGAACTGCAGTTATTCGAGACAATAGGGAACAGAACTTCAAACATCATGAATTTATTTGATGCACTGAAAACCATTCCGCCAACCTCTGTTGTCAGAACTCGTCTTAGTGATAGAAGTATCGATTGTTTATGTTTTTTAAGAAGCTATTTTAAAAATGTTGATCGACTCTTAAATATTTTAAGATAAATATTTTAAGAAAAAATATTTTAAGATAAAAGGATGAAATTATTTTTTCTAATGAAGTTTATTTTATTTTTAATTTTTTGTATTGGCTAAATATTTTAAGATAAAATATGTTGAGATAAAAAGTATAAATTATTTTTTTTTAATGAAGTTTCTTTTACTTTTTCTTTTTTTATTTGCAAATGCACTTAATTATAATTAAAGGAATATAATATTTTAGCCTTTTATTTGTCCCCTGCAGATGAATAGCATGATATTATGTTTAATAAATAATAAATAACTACCACTGATTGGTAAACTCAATTCATTCGAGTATTACAATGCAAAAGAGGTCATCTAGGCATAAGTAATTGGTTATCCCAATTCTAAAAAGGTATTTTATCACTGAACAATAAAAAAAATTACCGTTCTCTTAAATATACAACAATTTCCTGGATTTCCCGGGATCCCGGGAATTGGCTTCATTCTTCCGGGAATTCCCAGGATTTCCCTGGATGAAAAAGCTGCATATAAGGAGAAACCCTACTACGCACACAGCCAAAAACATTCTTTTGTGATGGCATTAGGAAATTTGTAGATCGCTGGACTAAGTGTATTGAGAAGCAGGGAGACTATGTTGAGAAATGATGTGTTTATAATCTATCAGATGTGAAAATAAAATTGTGAAAATAAAAAGTGCGGATACTTATTGAATTACCCTCGTATATATATATATATATATATATATATATATATATATATATATATATATATATATATATATATATATATATATATATATACCGGGTGTTTCAAAAGTCCCTCACTAATTTGATTTTCAATTTTCTTTGCAGCTAATCGACCAACGACGTTCATCTTGTGGTAAACTCTTACTCAGTAGTTGAGAATTTTTTTGAGTCTACATTTGAAGTTTTGCTCCGTTTCTTCTGCTACCATGCTGACTCTAGAGCAGAGGTGTAAAATCGCTGCATGGCAGGAGGTTTTTCAATCTGTGGTCGAAGTGCAGCGACGATTCCGGGCAGTCTACGGACAGCATTATGCACCGGATAGGAACACCATCGTCGCCACCCACCGGAAGTTTATGGAGACCGGATCCGTAAAGGACAAACCACGATCAGGAAGACCTCGAAGTGGGCGGAGTGAGGAGAATGTCGAAACTGTCCGTGAGGCGTTTACTCAGAGTCAAGGAAAGTCCATTCGGCGAGCTGCTGCGGAACTGAACATCAGCGCGACATCTATCCAACGGATTTTGCGGCGTGGTCTCAAGCTGTATCCGTACAAGATCCAGGTGGTTCAGAAGCTGGAACCTCAAGACTACGATTGCCGGTTGGAGATGTGTGAGACACTGCTGCATCACTACGAAAGAGACCCATCGATCCTGGAGCACATGTGGTTCAGCGACGAAGCTCTCTTCCACCTTTCTGGTCGCGTCAATCGGCACAACACCCGCATCTGGGGAACTCACAATCCTGCGGAGATCCGTGAACATGAAAGGGACACGCCGAAATTGGTCGTCTGGTGTGCCATCTCCTCAGCTGGGCTGATTGGTCCGTTCTTCTTCCGGGATCAAGATGGAAATTCCGTGAACGTCAACGGAGACAATTACCTTCGTATGCTTCAGGAGTTCTGCATCCCCCAACTGTCAGCTGTAGCTGACATGCAAGAAGTTATTTTCCAGCAAGACGGTGCCCCTGCTCATTACTCGCGTGAGGTTCGCTCATTTCTGAATAAGCAGTTCCCGGATCGGTGGATTGGTCGCCGTGGTCCCATCAAATGGGCTGCTCGCTCCCCTAATCTTACCCCATGCGACTTCTTTTTGTGGGGCTACATTAAGAGCAAAGTGTACGCCACCAAGCCGCGAGTCCTCCCCACACTAGAAGAACGGATCAGGAATGCGTGTGCTTCTGTTACTCCCGAAATGTTGTCCAATGTCGGCCAAGAATGCGTAAAACGGTGGCTCGCTTGTTTCGAAAAAGACGGTGCCCACGTTGAGGTGTACCAGTGACTTTACAGTAGACTTATGAAGCCAAGTTTGATGCCACCAAAATTCTCATGAATCGTAGACTCAGCAACCAAATTGTCATTTGGTTCCTCTTGTAATTGCTATTTTAATAAAATTTTAAAAATAATGAGGGACTTTTGAAACACCCTGTATAGGCAGTGTTGGGCACTAAAGCGTTAATCCGATAACAGTTAATTAACGAAGTTAACTTTTTTTAACGGACTATTAACGGAAGTTAATTTCCATTTATCGTTATCGGACCAGTTAACTTCCGATAACTCAATATTTAGTCTGTTAAAGTCCGTTAACACGTTAACTGCGAGGAGTCATTCACGGAAGATCACCGCTCCGCGAATGAATTCAAACCGCCATAACTTCAGTCTGCCAATTCCGTCCTCTGCCGCAGTGTAACGGCTCTTCTCTCTCGGCAAGGACATCCTGAGGCCCAAGAGGTCAAGACTGGCAGTTGGGGCCTAACTTTGAGAAGTTGGTCTTTCGGAAGGGCAACCAGCACATTGTGTCATAGTCTTTAATAAATGTGCCTAAAATTTAATTTTACCTTTCAGTTCCCGCCATAATAATTCTCTGGTAAATTAAAATTTAGTTAATGGTTACTGATTACAAGGGTTTCAAAACATGTAATCAGTACATTTTTTATTAAAAATAAAAAAAAAGTTATTAAGCAAAAAAGTTGCAAAACTTGATAAAAATACAGTTAAATACCTATTTATTGTTGGATTTTGCATAAATAAACATTTTCTATGGGTTTTAAAGCTTTTTTCCTTGATTTTTTTAAATGTTAGTAAAGAAATAGTTATCGTTAACGGATTATCGTTAACGTCCGTTAACTTTGTAGTAAAATTATCGGATTATCGTTATCGGAGTTAAAAATTGGGGTTAACGGATTATCGTTATCGAAGTTAACTTTTCACAAATTGGCTAGTGTGGAAAATGTGTGGAGTAGTGAGGAAATAAGCTGGTATAAATTTAAAATCATAACATTAATATCTTCAGGTGCCACAATGACCTTCAATATTGAAAAAAATTGAAAAAAGCAGATTTTAACCAATAATTACAGAAGAGTCCACGATGCACAATAGACAAGAATTTATTCACACTTGTATAAAAATAGCTCAGTCAACCTTTAAAAAAGTTTCTATTCTCTAAAAACAGTTTTCTATAGTCAGCTCACTCAGCTGTCACGTGAGTACCTCGGTTCAGTGTAGCTGTCGCTCTCGTAGCAGGTGGGTGTTCTGTTGTTGGCGTTACTCAGATAGTCTAAACTATATTTCTTATATATTTTGCATTTCTGTATTGTGTTGCCCTAAGTTTGCCATGTACTATTAACTGAAATTAACGTATAATTGATATTAGCTCTTTCTTTTTCAGATTTGTATACTTTCAAAATGTCTCGAGTTTGTGCAAAATCAACCAGGGCCTCAACTGAGTGCCCCATGTTTGGTATGGGGGAAGATTTGTGGCACAGGAATCTTCCTACATACGAAGGAGTTTTTAAATATTACTTGTTTGTAAGAAACGATTTGAAACAGAATACTAATAAAGATCCTTCAATATCTCAAATATTAGAACAAGTTGTTGATAAATTGAAAACAATTTGGGAAAGTGCTTCCGTCCCAATTCTGTCAGACAGGCGAATTGAAACAATGTTCAGAAGCTACCACGAAAAGTATCGTGTCATTATGAAGCCATACCAAAGCAGAAAAAATTCTGAAGCTTACAAAGCAAAGATTGATATGTTCAAAAAAGAAGCACACACGAACTTTTTGACATTGCAGCGTGCAAGTGCAAAGTACTAACACAATGTTCTTGTCCCAAAGAAAAAACGGTTCCAAAGGAAGTAGTGACGTTCCTCTTAGATCAAAGGAGTGAAAGAAACTGTTTATTGATAGAGTAGATATTACACTCTCAAAGAAAAAAGCATCTACGTTGCTAAGAAAGCAAAAAGAAGCTGTGAGGCTCACCAAAGAATCTTCACAGGAGAAATTGCAGGATACAAATGTTGAATTATCATCATCGACATCAAATAGTGAAAGTGAATCTGGCGAAATATCAGACGATACATTTCCAGAGCCAGTTAGCTCGAAGAGAAAGCTCGAACAACCTGAAGAACAATTATTCAAGAAAAGGAAAACTACAAATCTACCTTCAGTGGCTACTGCTTGTGACAGGACTGCAGTTTCAGATCGAGCTGCAGCATTCATTGTTAGTGCAGTATTGCAAGATATTGGAGAAGTTTCTATTGACAATACATCTGAAGTAGTGGATAGGAGTAAAATCAGAAGAGAAAGACAAAAGAAGAGATCAGAAATTATGAAAGATCAAAATCAGGTCCCAATCAGAGGAATCTATTTTGATGGTCGAAAAGATTCTACACTCTTCCAAGAAAAAAAAAGAGTCCAAAGTATATCAGAAGAAGGTAACAGAAGAACATATCACTTTAGTGAGAGAACCTGGTTCAGATTATTTGGGCCATTATTCTGTGAATTCTGGATCAGCTGAAGAAATATGTAAAGGAATGTTTGAGTATATGGAAATAATGACATGAACCTGGAAAACCTTGTTGCCATTGGATGCGATGGTGCAGCAGTCAACACTGGAGAAAAGGGAGGCGTTATAAGGCTTATAGAATTGAAGCTGAAGAAGCCAGTTCAACATTTAGTGTGCCAGCTCCATGCCAATGAATTGCCATTACGCCATTTAGTTGCAAAGCTGGATGGAAAAACATCTGGCCCCCGCGGATTCACCGGTCCTATTGGCAGGGAATTAGAGAACTGTGAGAGTCTTCCTATTGTCGAGTTTGAAAGGATTGATGCTGAGGAACCAACTGTAGACTGTGAAGATCTTAGCACCGACCAAAAATATCTAATTGATATTCATCAGGCCATAACAAAGGGATATTGCTCTCCAGATCTTGCTCATCGTAGTCCAGGCAAAATGGCACATTCACGATGGCTGACTACAGCAAATCGTTTGCTTCGTCTATACGTTTCAACTGTAAGTCCATCTGAGAACCTCATGAACATTGCTTCTTATATAATGAAGGTCTACATCCCAATGTGGTTTCTATTAAGCAAAGTACGTCTTTTGTCAATGGCTCGAAACATGTTTCAAAACTATTGAACTAACAAGAACACTGAATGACGAAGTAAAGGATATTGTAAACCCTGTCATACAAAGAAATGCATTTTTTGCAAATCCAGAAAATATTCTAGCATCAATGATTCATGATGACCGCAGCGCCATAAGAGAATTAGCGTGGAGGCGAATAAAGAAAGCAAGGCAAACAAACAAGGAAAAGTTGTGAGGCGTTTCACGGTACCTGTTATTCAATTTGAAGCTACTGATTATACTGATTTAATTAATTGGCAAAAATGCATTGTCACTGAACCACCTGTGACAAGACACCTGACAGAAAATGAGATTGAAGAATTCATAGAAAACAAGAGTACCCCTCCATTCGAGAAATTCCCTTGTCATACACAAGTAGTAGAAAGAATGGTAAAATTAGTGACTGAAGCATCATCAAAAGTATTTGGATTGAACGCGCGAGATGGCTTCATAAGATCAACACTTCAGTCACGTAAAAAAATGCCATCATTCGAAAGTAAAGCTGAATATAAAGTTTAAATAAAACGTTAATAGAAAAAAACATGCGCAAGGATGGGTGGTTGGGAGGGCATGGGTGGAGCTCGACACGCAGCCACCTCCTCGTGGTGAGTTCTGGATTATTTAGATCATTAATCAAAAGAACATTGATCTAAATAAACTAAGAGCTGCGTAATTCAGTAACTATTTTGGTAATTGGAACACTTAATATATAATAATAACAAGTAAGTTTCAGTTATTGTACTAATGCAGAATATAAGAAAATCATTATATTTCACTTTTTTCGACGGCTTTGTGGCACCTGAAGATATAATTTCGCAGGACTAATATTTATGCACAGTCATTATCTATAGCACCCACATATTTTCCGCACTAGCCATATTTGAATTTCGAAAAAAAGTTTAAAAACCTCATTTTCGATCCGCCCTACTTGAACTTCAAGGAATGACGAGGTGTACTTCTGAATACACGAAAGGCCTTGGAATCATTTTTCTTTTTCCTTGGGCTTGCATCATTCATTCATTTCATATGTTTAATTGTGAAATTCATTCCATATATATATATATATATATATATATATATATATATATATATATATATATATATATATCCCCCTCGATTAGGTACTCCGGCTTGCCGGGCCGAGGGGGCTCGTACACCTCGTGGGTTGTTGGGGTTTCCTCAACTCCTCGCGGGGTGTGGGCGAAGAGTTACCTAGTTGCGTTTTTTTTTTTTTTTTTTCCTTTCTTTTTGCCCCCTTTTTTTTCCGTCTCTCCCGGAATTTCTTTTGTCTTGACTCGGTCTTGTGCCTCTGTTAATTGTAGTACCCCCCCCTCTGTTTGTATTTTGCAGTCTTGGGGTCATCGGGTGCACCCGCCGGGGGCATCGCTCCGTGGCTGAGCCGTGCTCTGGGGACGGTACGGGCGCCCGGACCGCTGCTGCGTCTGGATTGGGTCTTTGCTTGGCCCTTAACGGACAAATCTCCGTAGTGCCAATCTGCTGTTTTTAAAACGACAGTCAGGTTGGGGGGCGGGCTACCCGGGACGTTGGGCCTGCGCCTTGAAGGATGCAGCGGCGGATGGTGCATTGCCTTGGGTCCGAGGCTGTCTTTTTTGTAAAGCTATTGTTTATGGGTTCAATTTCTAAACTTCAATCCCCTCCTGTTGACGACTCTGGCCCGCCCTTGGATTTGGATAAGACTACTTCTGGTCGTTCAGCGGCCTCTGCCTCCGCTGGATTGACCTTCAAGCCGTATGGCCCCCTCTCGTCCTCTGCGGCGTCTGGCTCTCGTGGCCGGACTCGTGGTGGCCGTAGGGCGGGGTCTTCGCGGCCCTTGTTCTCTCGCCCACTCCCGGTTACCGTTACACATGGACCTGTCCCGGCTGTCAATTTCTGTCCGGTGGACAGGTTCCTTGTTCTCCGCCCTTCCGCTGGCTCCCTTCCGGGCAACTCGGAACGGGTGTTTCAGCGCCTTAAGACGGTGGGGGTTCCCTGTCGTTATGATATCCGCCCTCTGAAGGATGGGTCTCTTCTTTTGAAGTCCCGTTCTTCGGGGGTGACTGAGTCCCTTCTACAGTTGCAGGATGTCTTGGGTTGCAGAGTTTCTGTGACTCCCCATCCGCAATTGAATAGCTGTCAGGGCACCATTTTCGCTTCCCGTCTGCTGTCAATCCCGGTTGGCGAGTTGCAGGAGGATCTTGCCCCCCAGGGGGTAACGAAGGTCTTCCGCTTTTCGTCGCGCCGGGATGGTGCTCTTACCCCGTCCGCTCGTCTGCTCCTGACCTTTGACTCCCTTGTGCCTCCGGCCCAGGTGTTCTGGGGCGTGGGTGATCGCCGGTCGTGTGAGTTTTCGGTGCGACCGTATGTGCCTGACCGGTTCGGCCATGTTAGCTCTGCGTGCCGCCGTGAGGGTAAGCTATGTGTCCGCTGCGGTGGGCCTGCGCACCCTACCCCGTGCACGAAGCCCCCGCGGTGCTCGAACTGCTCGGGGGCCCACCCTTCCTCCTCTCGGGACTGCCCCGTTTTCAAATTTGAATTCGAGGTGCGGTCCTTAAGGACTACCGAATTCCTTAGTGCGCGGGAGGCGCGCGATAGGGTCCGTGACCGGGAGCCGCGGCGGGGGTTGTCCTATGCTGCGGCTCTTGGCCCTGGCGGGTCCTCGGGCCCCTCCCGTGCTACCCCGGCGTCTACCGGAGTGGTGCCCCCCCTGGAAGTTCCGGGGGTTGGTGGTCCTCCTGGCGCCGCGGGCCCTTCTTGTTCCTCTGCCTCACTTTCAGACATCCCATCTGATTCCCTGCCTACAAGTGCCCCTTCTCCCTCTCCGGCCTTGGGGTCTGGATCCTTGCCTACTCGTCTCTCGGGTGGGGAAGGTGATGCCCCGAAGGGGAGGAGGAAGCGTCGCCGTGGTCGGAGTCGGAGTCCTCCAGACCCGATCATGACGCTGCTCGCCCTGCTTCCCCTTCTTCACCGGAGGGGAAGCGGCGCGCCGCTCCTGATCCGCTCGGGACTCCCCCCGCTATACGGAGGGCTGGTGAGGCGTCACCTCCCGGTGCCCCGACCAGTGTCCGGGTGTCGGTTGAGGTACACCGCCCCATGACACCCTCGATTACTGACGCTGTTCCCATGGTGGACCCGGAGAGAGGGTCATGGGTCTCTCTCCTGGATCTACCTCTCCCACCTGTGGTGGACCTTTCCTCCCCCCCCCGTCAGCTTGTCTGGTTTGACGAGCCCTCGAACATCTGGTTCTCCCCAGCCCCCCTCTGGTGGGGAGTCGGGGGTTTCGGCTGGGCCCGTCTCGTCCCCCCCCCCCAGGGGAGCCCCCTCTGAACTCCCTGTTCCACTCTCCACCTCTCGTTCTACTACGGGTGAAGCAGCTGCGGGGTCGGTGGCCCCTACCCCCCCGTTCGGGGTGAGTCGGGGAAGCCGATTCCGTCCCTGGTTGCGGACCGTTGAGTTTGCTGCTCAGCTTGGTCCGTGGCTATTTCTCTGTTTTCTCTGCCTCTTATAATGCCACTTCCCCTTATAGTTCCATTTTGCATTGGAACTGTAGGGGGCTTTTAGCTAACTGGGAGAACCTTGCTTCCCTGCTGAAGAGCGAGCGGCCTTCCTGTGTTTGTCTCTAGGAGACTATCCTGGCTGCGCGGGGGCTCACTCGTCTCTCTGGCTATGTTGGTTTCCCTTGCACCCCGGATGAGCATACACGCCGGCGGGGTGCGGCGATTTATGTGCATCATTCATTACCTCGCGAGGTGTGCCTCTTCGTACTTCGTTGCAGGCTGTGGCTGTGCGGCTCTTTCTAGATCGCCAGTACACTGCCTGCTCGATTTATATTCCTCCCGTGACCCTCCTTCTCGCGACGCGGTTCGCGAGTTGATGTTGCAACTGCCTCGACCGTTTCTCCTCCTCGGGGAATTTAACAGTCGCGACCCGGCTTGGGGAGATGTCGGGTCGAATAATGTTGCTGGTATGTTGCTCTCCTTAATGGAGGAACTTTCCTTCGCGTGTCTCAATTCCAGTGAACCTACCTACTTCCACGAACCCACGGGTTCATCTACCTGTATTGATCTCTCCTTGGTGTCCCTCGATGCCTTACTCGATTTTTCGTGGAAGGTGTTGGGGGACTCTTATGGCAGTGATCATTACCCAGTCTGTCTTGAGCCGGTCGGACCGCAGCCGGGTGTCTCTTCTCGACCGAGGTGGTGCCTTGCGCGGGCTGACTGGCCATCCTTCAGAGCTCGTTCCGTCATTGCCCGTTCGGTGTTGAGCTTTGGCTCTGTGGATGAGAGCTTGGAATTCTTCGAGCGGGTGGTGATGGGCGTTGCGGAGGACTGTATTCCTCGATCTTCCGGTAACCCGCGGACGCGTAGCGTCCCGTGGTGGACTCCAGCATGTCGCCAGGCGGTGTGAGAGGAAGAGGGCAACGCGCCGCTTCCACCGCACCCGGCGCGCGGACCACTTGATTGAGATGCGGCGGGCGAAGGCTTTCGCCCGCCGGACTCTCAAGTTGGCCCGTTGGGCCTCTTGGCGTGCTTTTGTGTCCGGCATTTCCTCGTCTACCCCTTCTGCTGCTGTCTGGCGGAAGGTACGTAGTATCGAGGGGAAGCCGGTCCCTGCTAGTCGCCCTGTCCTTCGGGACGGGTACGGCTTCCTTTCGGATCCTGCTGCTGTGGCCAATCGGCTGGCCGGTGCTTTTGCTGTGGTTTCCCGTTCGCCTTCAGCTGCGGATCGTCCTTTGTCGGATGTTACGTTCCCGCCGCCTGGGAACGAGCCCTATAACCGTCTCTTTACGATACAGGAACTTCGGGCTGCCTTGGCAACCCGTCGTTCTTCCGCCCCTGGCCCTGATGACATCCCGTACGACTTTATTTGGAATCTGCACCCGATGGCCCTACACTTCTTGCTGGATCTTTTCAACCGGGTGTGGGTTGAGGGGTCGTTCCCTTCCCGTTGGAGGGAGGCGATTGTGGTCTCGATACCTAAGCCGGGGAAGGATCCGGCGGAGGTGGCGGGCTATCGGCCTATTGCCTTGACGAGCTGCTTATGGAAGCTCCTTGAAAAGATGGTGGCCGTCCGACTTTCCTTTACACTGGAGTCACTTGGGTTATACCCCCGACCCAGTATGGCTTTCGCCGATTTCGGGGTACTCTGGACCCCCTTCTCCTCCTTGGTCATGATGTACAGGAGGCCTTTTCCCGCCGGAATCTTGTTCTGGCCGTCTTTTTCGACGTCGTGGGACTGAAACTGGCGTTACGTGAGTTCCCTGGGTATAGGACCTATGTCCCTATCAGGGAACGACCGGTTTCTCCCCCTCAGCATAGATTTCGAAGCAATTTACGAAGAGGTCCGGGGCTCAGGAGATCCCCCATCCCCCACCGATGTGGGAGGTGTTCTTTTCGGTCACGTGATTGACCAGTGCACTACGTCGATTAGCTGATCATTCCATTTCTAGGGCTAGGAGTCGGGGGGAATCTTCTCCCCTAGCCATTAGCCTATGGATAGGCTGTATTGGGTTCCCGGAGTCAAGGGGACCCGATAAGTCTTTCGGGGTACGACAACACGTGACGACCGTACCTTGCACCACGTCGGTTAGCCTATGATTCCATGAATTTGTGTAAGGCTAGGAGTCGGGGGGAAATCTAATCTAATCTTCTCCGCAGAGCCATAGGCCTTATGGATAGGCCTCGTATTGGGTTCCCGGAGTGATGGGATCGCCGATGAGTCTAAACGTGTGCCGGGGACAACCTGGAGAATTTTGCGAATGGAGCTAGTAGCCGCGCAAAGTAGCCTCTGTAGCCGTTCAATTAATTCTCGGTTCACCCCGGGTACCTATCGAAGTTTGACCGTGGCTGAAAGCACCTATGAAAAAGGTAGGGCCGGGGTGATCCCAGCCCGACCGTACAACGCTCTATAACCCACTCGTTGACTTATAAGTAGCGCGTCATAGGGCCTACGACTTCGGCCAAAATTTTCCATCAATCGCGCGCCCAACGCCTCGGCTCGTCGGAGCAACTGTCTCACCGGTGCCTATGGCGGCCCATAGGGCTAGCGATCGGCAATAAGTAGAAGATGGAAGGTCGCAGATTGGGCTCTGAAGGCGCCCAAAATCTTGTTTCAACAGGTAGGTAACATCTATGCAAGGGGTGAGATTGTGAGTTTTAGTCCTTGCCTTCTCACGTATCTACCAGTTGAATTAATTCCCGTAGCAATGTGACGTAGGATGCTGCCTAATCGAAATTCTCACAACTTACCCAATGGGTGTTGTAGACCGTCCAAAAGGCCTATGACACGACCCGTCGGGGAGTTGTCATGGACCGTTTGAAGTCTCTTGGTTTTGTGGGCTTTTAGCCCACATTTCTTCGTAGCTTCCTCTGCCGTCGCACTTTCCGCGTCCGTAATGGGGCGGCCCTATCTGACCTGTATGTTCAGGAGGAGGGGGTGCCCCAGGGGTGTGTCTTGAGCGTCTCCTGCTTCAATCTGGTCATGTCTGCGCTACCGGGAGCCCTTCCGCCCTCGGTGCGCTGTTCCATCTATGCCGACGATCTGGCTGTCTATGCCGCGGGGACGAGCCCCCCATCGTGGAGAGGCAAGTCCAACTCGTGGTCAATCGGGTTGAACGCTGGGAGTCGTCGGTGGGCCTTACGCTGTCTTCCCCGAAGACTTCGTGTGTGGCCTTCCTTCCGTCGAGGAGACGGGGATCCGGCGACGTCCCAGCCTTTAATCTTACACTCGGGGGTCAGCCTCTGGCCCTCGATCAATCAGTACGTTTCCTGGGTATGGTTTTCGACAGCCGTTTGAGCTGGATTCCCCACCTCCGCCGGCTGCGCAAGTCTGCAAGACGTACCCTGGATTTGCTGGGATATCTGTCGCATACTACATGGGGCGCGGATAGGCGGACACTCCTCCGTTTGTACGTGTCCTTGGTACAGTCCAAATTAGACTATGGGAGTGTGGTGTACGGCTCCGCCTCCCGTACGGCCCTTCGGATACTGGATCCGGTCCTCTCTAGAGGACTGCGCATGTCATCTGGCGCCTTCCGCTCCTCTCCGGTTGAGTGCGACATCCCTCCCTTGGAGGATCGGAGGTCGTTCCTCATTGCCAAGCACTATCTCCGGATTCTCCGTCTTCCCAACTCTCCTCTGTTCCAGGTGGTTGAGAGGGCGTTCTGCCGGGATGGGGGTTGGTATTTCACCGACACGGTGACCTCCCTCCTCGATGGTATGGGCACTCCTCCTCCATCCGTTATACCGGTCTCTTTCAGAGGTGTTGCACCTTGGGAGAGCACCCCTGTTGTGTGCTGTAGGGCGTTGCGCCCCGTTCGCAGGGCCGATTCTGACTCTGCCTTGCTTCGGTCTCTGTTCCTTCAGCATGCAGTGTGTCACTCTGCATGTGTTGCGGTCTTCACAGATGGCTCGAGGTCGTCGGGGGGCGTTAGGGCTGCGGCTGTTCCCCAGTCGTCTGCCCTTGCTCCCCGATGTACCCGTCTCCCTGATGAGGCTTCCGTTTTCACGGCTGAGCTCTATGTCATTCTGAGCGCTCTGGAGGTGGTGCGGGAGCATCCGGATGGTTCGTTTGTCATCTATTCGGATTCCCGCAGTGCCCTGGATGGCCTGGAGTGTTTTGACCCTGTCCACCCACTGGTCCGACGAATCCAGCTACTGTGCCATACCCTTGTCGCTTTTGGTGGCAAGGAGGTGGTATTTTGCTGGGTCCCTGCACATGTTAACGTGGCTGGAAATGAGGCTGCCGGTCCGATGCCCGTTCCGCGTGCCGACTACAGGTTTCACCCATGTCCCTCCCCTTTTCCGATTATATCCCTGGCTTCCGTAGGTTTTTGCGCTCCCGGTGGCAGAGTCGCTGGGATAGCGCTACAAATAACAAACTCTGAAAGATTAAACCCAAATTGGGATGTTGGGCCTCTTCCTTCCATCGGTCGCGCCATAAGGAGGTGGCTCTGGCCCGCCTCCGTATTGGCCACACCCACCTGACCCATGGCTATTTGATGGCCGGGGATCGTGTGCCCCGATGTCCCAATTGTAACGTCTCACTTACAGTTGCCCACCTCCTGGTGGAGTGTCCGCTTTACTCTGCGCTGCGCACAGAGTATTTTCCCTTTTTGGGGAGCGTCGGGCCTTGTGATAGGCTTGGCGCTATTCTATCTGAAGGTCCCTACTTTTCGGTAACCGGGTTGTTCTCCTTCCTCTTTCGCTCCCGACTTCTTTACCGGCTGTGACTCCGCTATGTCTTTCTGCACCCCCCTTTTTTTTCCCCCCTCCTCCTCCCCGTCTATTGTTCATTTCCGTTAGCTGTTCCATAGTGTTCGTCCTATGTTCGCTCTGCTATCCACCTTTCTTTTGGTGGCCATGAGCGGTCATACTTTGAAACAAAAAAAAAAAATATATATATATACACACAAACTCAGAATGGTTCCCTGAGAACATTATATGTTAAACACAGACCGTGCATGGAACAAGGAACTCTTCTGGGAAAATTAAATCCACTATAGTCCGAATAGTTTGGGCTAAAATCATGAAAAAGGAAAAAAACTATGGTATTTGTCATTTACCATTACTTATTCGGACTATAGTGGATTTAATTTTCCCAGAAGAGTTCCTTGTTCCATGCACGGTCTGTGTTTAACATATAATGTTCTCAGGGAACCATTCTGAGTTTGTGTATACTAAACGGACGTGTTTCGTGCCTTGAAAAGTGGACGCTCAATGTCCCGGTTGAGGTTTAAGTTTTGGTTTTTTGGCTAAAAATACAATAGTTACCCCCTTTTTCTTTGATTTATTCAACACGACGTGAATGCAACGAGTCTTTTACTTATATAGAGGTTCTGAGTGTAGGGATCTAGGTTTGCTTTAAACCCTAGATCCACGTCCCAAAGCTGGATCCTGTCTGCTTTGCAGATAGCTGGTGAGGGAAGCTATATTTATGGGATCTCTTTGCGAGAGACCCGTTGCCCACGTCGGGCTAAAATCATGAAAAAAGGAAAAAAACTATGGTATTTGTCATTTACCATTACTTATTCGGACTATAGTGGATTTAATTTCCCAGAAGAGTTCCTTGTTCCATGCACGGTCTGTGTTTAACATATAATGTTCTCAGGGAACCATTCTGAGTTTGTGTATACTAAACGGACGTGTTTCGTGCCTTGAAAAGTGGACGCTCAATGTCCCGGTTGAGGTTTAAGTTTTGGTTTTTTTGGCTAAAAATACAATAGTTACCCCCTTTTTCTTTGATTTATTCAACACGACGTGAATGCAACGAGTCTTTTACTTATATAGAGGTTCTGAGTGTAGGGATCTAGGTTTGCTTTAAACCCTAGATCCACGTCCCAAAGCTGGATCCTGTCTGCTTTGCAGATAGCTGGTGAGGGAAGCTATATTTATGGGATCTCTTTGCGAGAGACCCGTTGCCCACGTCGGGCTAAAATCATGAAAAAGGAAAAAAACTATGGTATTTGTCATTTACCATTACTTATTCGGACTATAGTGGATTTAATTTTCCCAGAAGAGTTCCTTGTTCCATGCACGGTCTGTGTTTAACATATATATATATATGTGTGTGAAGTAGCACATATCTCAGCGAGGCAGTTGGTAGGGGGTTACTAGGGTGGGGGTAGTAATATGGAGGCGTATTAATACGGAGAGTCCAGAATACGGAGGCGAGCGCTGGAAGCGGAGCCATATATCAAGCTTCCATAATCCAGCTTCGACTGGATCATGGCAGTGTAGAGACGAAGCAGAGCGTGTCGGTCGGCGCCCCACGTGGAGTGGGAGATGATCCAGGAGAGCGAGGAGAGGCTGGAGGGAGTTCTTTAGGTGCCTGAGGTCGGGAGCCCAACTGAGCCGTTGGTCCAATATCACCATCATATATTTTATTTATTTATTTTTTTTCAAAGTATGACCGCTCATGGCCACCAAAAGAAAGGTGGATAGCAGAGCGAACACAGGACGAAGATTAAAGAACAGCTAATGGAAATGAACAATAGACGGGGGAGGAGGAGGAGGAGGGGGGGGGGGGAAGCAGAAAGATCATAGCGGAGTCACAGCCGGTAAAGAAGTCGGGAGCGAAAGAGGAAGGAGAACAACCCGGTTATCGAAAAGTAGGGACCTTCAGATAGAATAGCGCCAAGCCTATCAGAAGGCCCGACGCTCTCCAAAAAGGGAAAATACTCTGCGCGCAGCGCAGAGTAAAGCGGACACTCCACCAGGAGGTGGGCAACTGTAAGGAAAACGTTACAATTGGGACATCGGGGCACCTGATCCCCGGCCATCAAATAGCCATGGGTCAGGTGGGTGTGGCCAACACGGAGGCGGGCCAGAGCCACCTCCTTATGGCGCGACCGATGGAAGGAAGAGGCCCAACATCCCAATTTGGGTTTAATCTTGCAAAGTTTATCTGTAGCGCCATCCCAGTGACTCTGCCACCGGGAGCGCAAAACCCTACGGAAGCCAGGGATATAATCGGAAAAGGGGAGAGACATGGGTGAAACCTGTAGTCGGCACGCGGAACGGGCAGCTCGACCGGCAGCCTCATTACCAGCCACGTTAACATGTGCTGGGACCCAGCAAAATACCACCTCCTTGCCACCGAAAGCGACAAGGGTATGGCACAGTAGCTGGATTCGTCGGACCAGTGGGTGGACAGGGTCAAAACACTCCAGGCCATCCAGGGCACTGCGGGAATCCGAATAGATGACAAACGAACCTTCCGGATGCTCCCGCACCACCTCCAGAGCGCTCAGAATGGCATAGAGCTCAGCCGTGAAAACGGAAGCCTCATCAGGGAGACGGGTACATCGGTGAGCAAGGGCAGACGACTGGGCAACAGCCGCGGCCCCAACACCCCCCGACGACCTCGAGCCATCCGTGAAGACCGCAACACATGCAGAGTGACACGCCGCTTGCTGAAGGAACAGAGACCGAAGCAAGGCAGAGTCAGAATCGGCCCTGCGAATGGGGCGCAACGCCCTACAGCACGCAACAGGGGTGCTCTCCCAAGGTGCAACACCCTTGAAAGAGACCGGTATAACGGATGGAGGAGGAGTGCCCATACCATCGAGGAGGGAGGTCACCGTGTCGGTGAAATACCAACCCCCATCCCGGCAGAACGCCCTCTCAACCACCTGGAACAGAGGAGAGTTGGGAAGACGGAGGATCCGGAGATAGTGCTTAGCAATGAGGAACGACCTCCGATCCCCCAAGAGAGGGATGTCGCACTCAACTTGCAGACTATCAACCGGAGAGGAGCGGAACGCGCCAGATGACATGCGCAGTCCTCTAGAGAGGACCGGATCCAGTATCCGAAGGGCCGTGCGGGAGGCGGAGCCATACACCACACTCCCATAATCTAATTTTGACTGTACCAGGGACACGTACAAACGGCGGAGTGTCCGCCTATCCGCGCCCCATGTAGTATGCGACAGATGTCCCAGCAAATCCAGGGTACGTCTTGCAGACTCGGGCAGCCGGCGAAGGTGGGGAACCCAGCTCAAACGGCTGTCGAAAACCATACCAAGGAAACGCACTGACTGAACGAGGGCCAGAGGCTGACCCCCGAGTGTAAGATCAAAGGTCGGGACGGCGCCGGATCCCCGTCTCCTCGACGGAAGGAAGGCCACACACGAAGTCTTCGGGGAAGACAGCGTAAGGCCCACCGACGACGCCCAGCGTTCAACCCGATTGACCGCGAGTTGGACTTGCCTCTCCACGAGGGGGGGGACTCGTCCCCGCGGCATAGACAGCCAGATCGTCGGCATAGATGGAACATCGCACCGAGGGCGGAAGGGCTCCCGGTAGCGCAGACATGACCAGATTGAAGCAGGAGACGGTTAAGACACACCCCTGGGGCACCCCCTCCTCCTGAACATACAGGTCAGATAGGGCCGCCCCATTACGGACGCGGAAACTGCGACGGCAGAGGAAGTTACGAAGAAATGTGGGCAAAAAGCCCACAAAACCAAGAGACTTCAAACGGTCCATGACAACTCCCCGACGGGTCGTGTCATAGGCCTTTTGGACATCAAAAAAGACGGCCAGAACAAGATTCCGGCGGGAAAAGGCCTCCCGTACATCATGACGAAGGAGGAGAAGGGGGTCCAGAGTACCCCGAAATCGACGAAAGCCATACTGGGTCGGGGGGTATAACCCAAGCGACTCCAGTGTAAAGGAAAGTCGGACGGCCGCCATCTTTTCAAGGAGCTTGCATAAGCAGCTCGTCAAGGCAATAGGCCGATAGCCCGCCACCTCCGCCGGATCCTTCCCCGGCTTAGGTATCGGGACCACAATCGCCTCCCTCCAACGGGAAGGGAACGACCCCTCAACCCACACCCGGGTGAAAAGATCCAGCAAGAAGTGTAGGGCCATCGGGTGCAGATTCCAAAGAAAGTCATACGGAATGTCATCAGGGCCAGCGGCGGAAGAACGACGGGTTGCCAAGGCAGCCCGAAGTTCCCGCATCGTAAAGAGATGGTTATAGGGCTCGTTCCCAGGCGCCGGGAACGTAACATTCGACAAAGGACGATCCGCAGCTGAAGGCGAACGGGAAACCGCAGCAAAAGCCCCAGCCAGCCGATCGGCCACAGCAGCAGGATCCGAAAGGAAGCCGTCCCCGTCCCGAAGGACAGGGCGACTAGCAGGGACCGGCTTCCCCTCGATACTACGTACCTTCCGCCACACAGTAGCAGAAGGGGTAGACGAGGAAATGCCGGACACAAAAGCACGCCAAGAGGCCCGACGGGCCAACTTGAGAGTCAGGCAGGCGAAAGCCTTCGCCCGCCGCATCTCAATCAAGTGGTCCACGCGCCGGGTGCGGTGGAAGCGGCGCGTCGCCCTCTTCCTCTCGCACACCGCCCGGTGACATGCTGGAGTCCACCACGGGACGCTACGCGTCCGCGGGTTACCGGAAGATCGAGGAATACAGTCCTCCGCGACGCCCATCAATACCCGCTCGAAGAACTCCAAGCTCTCATCCACAGAGCCAAAGCTCAACACCGAACGGGCAATGACGGAACGAGCATGGCCAGTCAGCCCGCGCAAGGCACCACCTCGGTCGAGACGAGACACCCGGCTTCGGTCCGACCGGCTCAAGACAGACTGGGTAATGATTACTGCCATAAGAGTCCCCCAACACCTTCCACGAAAAATCGAGTAAGGCATCGAGGGACACCAAGGAGAGATCAATACAGGTAAATGAACCCGTGGGTTCGTGAAAGTAAGTAGGTTCACCTGAATTTAGGCACGCAAAGGAAAATTCCTCCATTAAGGAGAGCAACGTACCAGCAACATTAGTCGACCGGACATCTCCCCAAGCCGGGTCGCGACTGTTAAAGTCCCCGAGGAGGAGAAACGGTCGAGGTAGTTGCCACACCAACTCGCGAACCGCGTCGCGAGAAGGAGGGTCATGAGGAGGAATATAAATCGAGCAGGCAGTGTACTGGCGATCTAAAAATAGCCGCACAGCCACAGCCTGCAAGGAAGTGCGAAGAGGCACACCTCGCGATGGTAACGAATGATGCACATAAATCGCCGCACCCGCCGGCGTGTGTGCTCATCCGGGTGCAAGGGAAACCAACATAGCCAGAGAGACGAGGGAGTCCCCGCGCAGCCAGGATAGTCTCCTGGAGACAAACACAGGAAGGCCGCTCGCTCTTCAGCAGGGAGGCAAGGTTCTCCCAATTAGCTAAAAGCCCCTACAGTTCCAATGCAAAATGGAACTGTAAGGGGAAGTGGCATTATAAGAGGCAGAAAAAACAGAGAAATAGCCACGGACCAAGCTGAGCAGCAAACTCAACGGTCCGCAACCAGGGACGGAATCGGCTTCCCTGACTCACCCCGAACAGGGGGGTAGGGGCCACCGACCCCGCAGCTGCTTCACCCGTAGTAGAACGAGAGGTGGAGAGTGGAACAGGGAGTTCAGAGGGGGGGCTCCCCTGAGGGGGGGAGAGACGACGAGACGGGCCCAGCCGAAACCCCCGACTCCCCACCAGAGGGGGGCTGGGGAGAACCAGATGTTCGAGGGCTCGTCAAACCAGACAAGCACTGACGGGGGGGGGGAGGAAAGGTCCACCACAGGTGGGAGAGGTAGATCCAGGAGAGAGACCCGACCACTCTCAGCAGGAGCCGAAGGGAAAGAGACTCCATGAAGAAGGGCCAGCCTCCTCTCGACCGGGTCCACCATGGGAACAGAGTCAGTAATCGAGGGGGGTGTCATGGGGCGGTGTACCTCAACCGACACCCGGACACTGGTCGGGGCACCGGGAGGTGACGCCTCACCAGCCCTCCGAATAGCGGGGGGAGTCCCGAGCGGATCAGGAGCGGCGTGCCGCTTCCCCTCCGGTGAAGAAGGGGAAGCAGGGCGAGCAGCGGTCATGATCGGGTCTGGAGGACTCCGACTCCGACCACGGCGACGCTTCCTCCTTGTCTTCGGGGCATCACCTTCCCCACCCGAGAGATGAGTAGGCAAGGATCCAGACCCCAAGGCCGGAGAGGGAGAAGGGGCACTTGTAGGCAGGGAATCAGATGGGATGTCTGAAAGTGAGGCAGAAGAACAAGAAGGGCCCGCGGCGCCAGGAGGACCACCAACCCCCGGAACTTCCAGGGGGGGCACCACTCCAGTAGACGCCGGGGTAGCACGGGAGGGGCCCGAGGACCCGCCAGGGGTAAGAGTCGCAGCATAGGACAACCCCCGCCGCGGCTCCCGGTCACGGACCCTATCGCGCGCCTCCCGCGCACTAAGGAATTCGGTAGTCCTTAAGGACCGCACCTCGAATTCAAATTTGAAAACGGGGCACTCCCGAGAGGAGGAAGGGTGGGCCCCCGAGCAGTTCGAGCACCGCGGGGGCTTCGTGCACGGGGTAGGGTGCGCAGGCCCACCGCAGCGGACACATAGCTTACCCTCACGGCGACACGCAGAGCTAACATGGCCGAACCGGTTGCAGCCAAAGCAACGAACCGGGTCAGGCACATATGGTCGCATCGAAAACTCACACGACCGGCGATCACCCACGCCCCAGAACACCTGGGCCGGAGGCACAAGGGAGTCAAAGGTCAGGAGCAGACGAGCGGACGGGGTAAGAGCACCATCCCGGCGCAACGAAAAGCGGAAGACCTTCGTTACCCCCTGGGGGGCAAGATCCTCCTGCAACTCGCCAACCGGGATTGACAGCAGACGGGAAGCGAAAATGGTGCCCTGACAGCTATTCAATTGCGGATGGGGAGTCACAGAAACTCTGCAACCCAAGACATCCTGCAACTGTAAAAGGGACTCAGTCACCCCCGAAGAACGGGACTTCAAAAGAAGAGACCCATCCTTCAGAGGGCGGATATCATAACGACAGGGAACCCCCACCGTCTTAAGGCGCTGAAACACCCGTTCCGAGTTGCCCGGAAGGGAGCCAGCGGAAGGGCGGAGAACAAGGAACCTGTCCACCGGACAGAAATTGACAGCCGGGACATGTCCATGTGTAACGGTAATCGAGAGTGGGCGAGAGAACAAGGGCCGCGAAGACCCGCCCTACGGCCACCACGAGTCCGGCCACGAGAGCCAGACGCCGCAGAGGACGAGAGGGGGCCATACGGCTTGAAGGTCAATCCAGCGGAGGCAGAGGCCCCTGAACGACCAGAAGTAGTAGTCTTATCCAAATCCAAGGGCGGGCCAGAGTCGTCAACAGGAGGGGATTGAAGTTAGAAATTGAACCCATAACAATAGCTTTACAAAAAAGACAGCCTCGGACCCAAGGCAATGCAGCATCTGCCGCTGCATCCTTCAAGGCGCAGGCCCAACGTCCCGGGTAGCCCGCCCCCAACCTGACTGTCGTTTTAAAAACAGCAGATTGGCACTACGGAGATTTGTCCGTTAAGGGCCAAGCAAAGACCCAATCCAGACGCAGCAGCGGTCCGGGCGCCCGTACCGTCCCCAGAGCACGGCCCAGCCACGGAGCGATGCCCCCCCGGCGGGTGCACCCGATGACCCCAAGACTGCAAAATACAAACAGAGGGGGGGGGATACTACAATTAACAGAGGCACAAGACCGAGTCAAGACAAAAGAAATTCCGGGAGAGACGGAAAAAAAGGGGGAGCAAAAAGAAAGAAAAGGAAAAAAAAAAAGAAAAAAAAAAAACGCAACTAGGTAACTCTTCGCCCACACCCCGCGAGGAGTCGAGGAAACCCCAACAACCCACGAGGTGTACGAGCCCCCTCGGCCCGGCAAGCCGGAGTACCTAATCGAGGGGGCACCATCATGTGTATATATATATATGATATATGGTATATATATGCAGTACTGTGACATAACTACTTACAAGTAACTAGTTACGTTTTCCGGCCGAGTAATTGTAACTAACTACTGTAGTTACAGAAAATCATGAACATTCGTAACTTGTACCAGTTACTTTTTTCTGTGAGGGCAAAAAGTTAATAGCTACTTACTTTCACAAACCTTGCTCGATGTACATATTGTGCGCAGTGCAAGTTTATTTGCAACATATATCTAATGCCAATATGATAAAACCTTTTGTTTATTCGTTAAATCACAATAAATCTGAAATAAATGAACAATGTTGGCAAGTATCAATTGTCAGGAAAAGTATTTTTATCAGGGTCAGATTCTTGCTAAAACCAAGAAAAATGTCGAAAGTAACTTTTGAAATACTTAACTAGTTAGTTTTTTGAAACAGCAACTAGTAACTGTAATTACTTATTTGAGGCAGTAAATGGTAACTAATTAGTTGCAAAAAAGTTGTGTCACAGCACTCACTGTACGAGTAAATATGGGATGACGATGATAATGATGATTACTCTATGTTCGTTTTATACACACCTAAACGGCTAGGGTAATCTGCAAAAATTTAGTATACACTTCTAAGGGAGAACCAGAGAAGGTTTTGTACACGCTCACCCCTCTAGGTTGTTTTTCGGGGGCATTCGCTGCGCCCAGTAACCTAGGTTTTGCTTCCGCTCAAACTGTTCACTTTGACAAGGTCAAGCTTATTACCCCGCCTTAGATTTAAAGCTTACCGTGGAATCCAAATCACTAAGAAGTCCTAGGAATGGCGTTAAATCCTTTTGCGTAACAGGTTTTGAGATTGGGCTGGAGTTCCGCCTCCGGAAAAACACTCCCACCAGTAAAGAAAGGGGACAGGGACTCGGGCAGCGTCTTCCAAGTGCCGTCAGAAGTTCTTTGCAGGTTAATGTGGCAGTGCAATGTCTGAAGTATGAAAATGCGAAGAGGGTGCAAGTGGTCAAGATTTGTCGGGACGGACGCTTTGATTACTTGATCTGCGCGAAACGAAGTCGAAATGGATTGGTGGTAGTGAATGGGAAGGAAAGAAAGAGACGACTGTATGGCAGAACGATGGAAGCAAAAGAATGAAGTTTAAGAAAACGTTACAGTCATCCAGAACCGAACGAAGAAATGGCGGTGTATCAAATTGCACAAAGAATGTTAAAAAAAGTGGTAAAAGAAGTAAAATGAGAACAAATGAAGACTTAGAAAGGTGAATGAGTAATATGCCAAGAACAGAAATTTAAGAGTATTTTAGTGAACTAAATGTTATGAGAAAAAATGACGGGAAAATAAAAGGAAATATAAAAAAGAAAACATTTATTAACAATAAAGCTGAAAATAGTTTATAGAAGTGACTTCTCTTTTCTCATTCCATTAAAACTGAAAGTATTAAAAAACAGAGATTACGATAAACTTGAAGCTTTTTATTTAAATTAATCTCTAAAATCCTCAATAAAAGAAAAATTTAATCCTCAGCAAAAGTGTCTTTAAAAAAATCCTTTAGAGTTTTGGACGAAATCTGCGCCGGTCCTTTTGCCGTTACAATTTTTACGGACTTTTGCGGTTTCTTCTTTGATGATGGATAAACTCTGGATAAATTTGGAACGGGAAAATAATCCACTGCATGATGCCCTCCCATGCCGTCGTACCCTACATCATCAATGGCATTAATTGGTGTACCAGTCCGGGATTTGGATTTCGAAGAAGCTGAAAACGAGAAAGTAACCTATCAGGATTATTTTTGTAAAAGCCTCTTTAAATTTCGAAACGAATTGGTCAGTTTTACTCCTTTTTTTTTCTTCTTAAATAAAATAAATTATCATGTTAACGTCATTCTAACCAAAAATATTTATTCCAGAGAACTTGAAAGAAAGTAGAAATGCGCAGGAAGCGGGAAAAGAGGATAATAATAATAATAATTATGACGGGGATTGTTTAAACTCCTTCGTAACATTTAAGCCCCAAAGTCACGACGGAGGGGACCTACAGCTTTAAAGGAATCGTATACGGGTCACAACATCATTTGAACGCGGACGAAGGTCACCCATACAACTACGAAAACGGACCTTACATCGCTTATCTTCGCTGATCTTATGGGAAGCGGTAAAGTGAATAGATAACATACCCTGTGAGATTAAGAGTTGGGGAAAGATTCTCAGAGCAAAGAATTTAAGCGAATCAGCCCGATCCCGAGCCCGAAAATTAACCAGAATAGGTAAGATACTAAACTCAACCAGAAGAGGCGGTTGGAGTAGTCGAACCAGGGACCTTCAAAACTACACCCATTGTTTGGTCAATGACACATTCTACCGATATTCTAAAAACCAAACGCAACCTAACTTAGTATGGAAAAACTATATGCGCTTACAACATGGTATCGTATGTGATACCTTTATTTCATAATTAAATATAAATTATTAATTAATTGAATTAAATATCTATACAAAATTGGCTCGGGATTGGCGACATAGCCTAATGGGAATGAAATGATTGCCATACATATATAGAAACCGTATGTAGGCGTCGGGTCTGTATAACCACGAGAAACCTTCATTTCTTTCACGTGAACCAAATTTTCCATTTGCTAACCCATGCAAAATACAAGAGAGAAAGAGTCAACAACCTTTGTCAAATCAGCAATTTATACTAAAATATGAAGATATATTAAAGGAGTAGCCTCAGGGCTGTTTATGTTACAGCGAACGCTTTAAACAGGGAAGATGTGCTTTAGTCTTCCCTCAAGTTCGGAGTGAATTCCTTATAATAAACTTAATACTCATAAAAGGGTAGGCCTACACCCTAAAGTGTTTATATTGTGACTGCCTATATTAATTACCTCAAAGTAAATTCGTCGCGTAACTCCATCGTGGCGGCCCTACACCGAAAAAGATCGTAACGCCCTACATCGAAGCAAACCAAGGACCCAGCAAAATTAAGGTGGGGCAATTTCTTTTCATTAATAAGAAGCTTCTAAAATCCCGACGCTAAAAATTACCGTAATCAATTAAATATAAAAAGGTCCTTTAAAGACTTACATATTCATAACTCTCTAACGAAAAAGCATAGGGCTTTTGTCGGTAACCCTCCACTGAAGTCTGCTGGAAATTTCCAACGGATGAGGGCACAGGCAATCAACCCATAGCCCTATATAGTTTTTTCACACTTAGTATAGCACAAAATAAAGTCGAGAGAATGGCATCAGCCCCGAAACCTTCATATTCCATCTGGTTCACAGGATCTCTAACGCTGCACTTTCAGTTATGAAAATACAAAATTTATAATATATACAGGGTGTCCCCAAAAAAACTATATACTCTTTATAGCATCATATATTTTATAATTTAAAAAACAACAACAATATATTGTTATGGCAATTGCCAATGAAAGGTAAATTAGTAATCTAAGTGATCAAAATGTTATAGCGAGTTGTTTGCATATAAAATTTAATTAACTACGCCAAGTGCTCAAAATGTTCTCCGGCGGCATGAATACACTTTCAATACAACAAAATCGTGTGGTCTGATGAAGCTACCTTCAAGCTGAATGGCACAGTAAATCGACACAGCTGCAGGTACTGGTCACTTGATAATCCACACGTTTTGTGGATAAACATGTTAATTTACCAGGATTAACAGCATGGTGTGGTTTATCATCCAAGGGTTTGGTTGGACCATTTTTCTTTAATGGGACAGTTACCGGTGCCGCATATCTCGACATGCTGCGGACAGAAATTATACCTGCAGTTCGGAAGTTGTTTAGAAACGACGACTTTTACTTTCAACAAGATGGAGCCCCCCCTCATTATCATTGTGATGTCAGAAGGTACCTCGATGAAACGTTGCCTAACCGTTGGATAGGACGAAGAGGAAGCGTTGAGTATCCTCCACGTTCACCGGACTTGACTCCACTTGATTTTTACTTGTGGGGCTACCTGAAGGATGCAATTTATGGTACAAGACCCGCAACACTCGAACACCTTAAGGATGCAATTAGGGAAAAGTGCGGGACCATCACAGCATCCACATTAGTCCATGTCTGCGAATCAGTTAGTCGACGCATTCAAAAGTGCATTCATGCCGCCGGAGAACATTTTGAGCACTTGGCGTAGTTAATTAAATTTTATATGCAAACAACTCGCTATAACATTTTCATCACTTAGATTACTAATTTACCTTTCATTGGCAATTGCTATAACAATATATTGTTTTTTTTTTAAATTATAAAATATATGACGCTATAAAGAGTATATAGTTTTTTTTGGGACACCCTATATATTAATGTAAAGAACGACGCTTGTGTAGAAGAGCGTTCCGCACAAGATGAGGAGGGAGAACGAATAAATGAAAAATGAGGTACCTCCCGGGAATCGAACCCGGGATCATCCGATTGCCGGTCAGATATGCTATCCACTACACCAAGGACCTCGATCAATCAGAAGTCGTAATTCTCCCACATACGAGCAGAAACCAATGCCCTGAGGGGGCACCTTCGCATGCCGTACATATATACATTTTAACTGCAAACAATTTATATATATATATATATATATATATATATATATATATATATATATATATATATACACAGGAGTTAGACAAAATAATATGAACACCCGCCGATTTCACCGGTTATCTTTACGGACTGCTCAGACACAAAGTAAACGGTCAAATGACTGGCAAACCTATTTAAATACGTAACAGAGAGTGTATACGTCATGTTATAACCCTCACGTTGTTTTTACAGATCTGAGTGAATTATGAATTAGCAGTTGAAAGACCTGTCAGACTTCCAAAGAGGGCAAATTGTCGGAGCGCGGATGGCTGGTGCATCGGTGACGAAAACCGCTCAGATGTTCAATGTACCCAGAGGAACTGTCTCTATGGTCATGTCTGCATACCAAAACCATGGAAAGACAAGCACCGACAAATGCAATAGTGGACGCAAGAAGAAGCTGTGTGATCGAGACCGCCGGGTGCTAAAGCGCATTGTGACAAAGAACCATAAGACCACAGCTCCAAAAGTGACTGCAGAGCTTAACCAGCATCTTGCAAGCCCGGTATCGACCAGAACTGTACGTCGCGAGCTCCATGGAGCTGGATACCATGGGAGGGCTGCAATTGCCAAACCCTTCCTTTCGCACATCAACATTGAGCGGCGCAGAAAATGGTGTAATGACCATAAGAATTGGTCAATGGACCGGTGGAAGAATGTAGTCTACTCCGACGAATCCTCCTTTACGCTATTTCCATGTTCCGGTCGAGTTTACGTCTGGAGACAGCCTAAAGATGCTTATGACCCTGACTGCCTGACCCCAACCGTTAAGCATGGAGGCGGATCTGTGATGGTTTGGGCAGCAATATCGTGGAATACTCTTGGCCCAGCTGTAGTACTGCATGGTAGGGTTAACGCCCAGGTCTATCTGTCAATATTGGCTGACCAGGTCCATCCCATGGTCCAAACGCTGTTTCCCAATGGCGGCGCCGTCTTCCAGGATGATAATGCACCAATCCACACCGCTGGGGTCGTTAAAAACTGGTTTGAAGAGCATGTTAGTGAAGTAGAACGCTTGGATTGGCCTCCACAATCCCCGGATCTTAACATTATCGAGCATCTGTGGTGTCAGTTGGAGCAGCAGGTCAGAAGCCGATTCCCACCGCCGGCGTCTTTGGAGGAACTGGAGCAGGGTTTGCTCGAAGAATGGCTCAGGATTCCTCTAGCCACTGTCCAAAAGCTGTATGAATCAATTCCCCGACGCATTGCAGCTGTTATTGCCGCTAAAGGAAGACCAACTCCATATTAAGAATAAAAACCGCCATTTATCAAGGTGTTCATATTATTTTGTCCAACCCCTGTATATATATTAGGGTGGTCCATAAAATCGAACTTTCGATTTTTCCAGCTCCCCCCAGTCTAATCTGTGTCACTATAGCAGAAAATAAATTGTGAAAAATTTCACTCACATCGGTGCATAATTAGTGGTCGCTCATGGGGTTATATGTTCTTCTCTGAGTCACTCATTACTATGATCTATTACAGGTGCTAATTATTGCCGTTTTCTGCTCTTTCACAGGTTGGAGTGTTAAATATAACTACGTATATGAAATAGATATTGGTATACCATACATTGTTTATATTGGTTACATTTACTTACGGTGACGGTCATGTCAAAATTACGTGGTTTTTACTTGTTGGACAAACTGGACCAAATGATTTTAGGCAGTAAATTGCCTTCAAATGGCCAGGTCCTAGGTGTTTTTTTGCACCATCTGTTGTGAATAAGAAAGACACCAAACAGAAAGTGTTATGATTCCTCCAGCACTTCCTCGCATAAGTGCTGGAGGAAGTTTTCTCATTTTGGGAAAGAGCCCGCATACCAACATGCCGGAAGGACCACTGTTTGGAGCTTTTGGTTTTGTTCAAAGAGTAGCAGGCTTTGAAAAAGAACAAGGGAAGGCGAAATCCAAAACGAGACGTCTTTCAAAAGCAAGCTGAACAATTTGTTCGACATTGCACATGGAAACGCTCTCCAGATGACCCAGTTTCGAGAAGATCACGACTTCCTTCTCGCTCAAAGAGAGCCCGGTCGGCGTGGCACAATGGGCTCCGTCGACAAAAAATTGGTGGAGAAGGGGCAGAAGGTTGCAAAGCGGAAAGCAGTCGAAGTGCAAGCCTCGACATCCCAAACAGCCGAACTTGCTTCTTCAAGCTCTGCCGATGACGAGTTTCTTGAGGGAGCCACTGGAGGTTGTCCTTCTCCCCCCCCAAAGAAGAACACGCCAGACCAAGAATATTTTCAACTCAGAATTATCTTCAGCCTTAGACAGGACAGGGGTGAATGACCGGATGGCGCCTTACACTGTATCGGAAACAGCTCGCAGCCTTGGCCAAAACCTCGAGAAACTGACTCTCAGCCGGTCCTCTGTGAAGCGCAGCCGAGAGCATCATCGCAAGCAGCAGGCTGAATCGGTCCAAAAAGGATTCCATTCCGGACCAGTGGTGGTGCATTGGGACGGAAAGCTTCTGCTAGACCTTACCAACAACGAGTAAGTGGACCGGCTTCCCGTCTTAGTGTCCACCTCAGATGGCAACTGCCAGCTTCTGGGAGTGCCAAAAATAGCTTCGAGAAGTGGGCAACAGCAGGCACAAGCAGTGTTTGATCTCTTGCAACTTTGGGGACTAAGTGAAAGAGTGGTGGGGATGTGTTTCGACATTGCCGCTGCTAACACTGGCCGTCATTCAGGATGTTGTTTGCTCTTAGAGCAGAAGTTGCAGAAAGAGCTGCTCTACTTTGCATGCAGGCATCATATCATGGAGCTAGTTATCGCCACCGCGTTCACGGCGTGTCATGACGGAATTTCTGGTCCTAAAGTTCTGTTATTCAAGAGATTCCAGCAACAGTGAAACTACATCGACAAAAGCAAGTTCCAAACAGGTGTCGACGACCCCACTGTTGGTCCATCCCTATTACCAGTCAGAGAAGAACTTCTGAAGTTCGCCAAAGACCAAATCCAGCGCGAAACGAGGAAGGAAGGAAGGAAGTTTTGGAACTCGCCATTGTCTTCCTTGATGGAAATCTTGAATCGCCGATTCGATTCAAGCGCCCAGGTGCGATGCATCACGCTGGCTGGATGTACAAGGTCCTGTATTCTATCAAGATGTGGATGTTCCGGGAGCAATTGCAACATCTCACACTTCAGTCTACCTGAAGGCATGATTCACTGTTCCGATGGCCGCTTCCGTTCCAGCCCAGGACTTTTGCCTCTTGGAATCATTGAGGTCGTATCCACAGATGATCTCCAAAGCAACCAGTCAGAAGCTGGCACGACAGCTTTGGTACCTCCTGAGGAAATGATTCCAATGGCCTTCTTCGATGCCGATATTCCATCTGCAACGAAACGTCGGATGGTTGCAGCCCATACAAGAAAGAGGGTGGAGAGCAGATTCCAAAGCGTGTCAACTCGTCTCTCAGTTCGTCTTTGGAGAGCCTTGTGACGAAGAATTCGATGGTTCTTCAAACGACTGCAATTGTCTGCAGGTTTCTTGAACAAAGACCAGGGTGAATGGGAAAAAATGGAGGAGTTTCAGGTGGCGCTTAGGGTTGTGGAAAACCTCAGGGTGGTGAATGACCACGCCGAGCGAGCTGTGGCCCTCGTCAAACAGTACAGCGGCCGCCACACCAAAGACGAGGAGCAGCTGCAGTATCTGCTGTAAGTAGTGTCGGAGCATCGCCGGAAGTTTCCGAATGCCAAAAAAAGCTCTTTAACTGGGCGACAATGAGTGGTTGCCAACCATGACACCCCCATCGTAGAATGGATAGTACTCATCCATCAGCTCGTGGATGGGGGGGGACCCAGAGGCGGTGGCGCTGTAGTGCATACCATATAATACCTATTACTGTGATAGAAGGATAAATTTTGAAACTCGTGAGCGACCCCGAAATATGAAGTGATGGAAACGAAAATTTACCTGCAACATTTCCTCACAGAACCTCACAACTTCATTGATACTCGCATGTCACATTTAATGGCAAGTCATCCAAAAACAAGCTTTTTCCGAACGGGATTCCTCAAGGCTCTGTTCTCTCACCAACACTCTTCAACTTATATATGCATGACATTCCAACACCCATAGATAACAAGCTTACCTTATCATCATATGCAGATGACATCACTCTAACATCCACCCACAGCAACATCGACACCGCTACAAATAACCTACATACATACATAAACAGTACACAAGACTGGCTCACACACAATAGACTCAAAGTAGCGCCCACAAAATCAACCATCACCTTGCTTACAAGCAACACAAAAGAACATCAGATAACTCCACAGATTACACTGAACACCAACATTCCACACACTCACTGGACCAAAATACTTGGGGTCACATACACATCATTATCTTTTGCAAACCACATCATTCAGGACATTAAAAACAAATGTACGTCAAGACTTAACGTGCTTAGGGTACTAACAGGGACAAACTTTGGACACCAGCAGGAAACAACATCACTCCTATACAAACAATATATTCGCTCAGTTATGGACTACGCTAGCCCATGCTGGGCACCCATTATCTCAAACACACACATAAACGCCTTACAGACAATAGAAAACAACGCACTTCGTATCATTACAGGATGTACTCAGACAACACCAATAGAACACCTGCACACAGAAACAAAATACTGAAAATTAGTGAACATTTAGACATGAGGGGAACACAATTCATGGCAGCAGCGACAACTAACCCACAACACCCTTGCCATTACATGTACAATCATGCACCGACACCTCGCACCATTAAGGTAACACCAGAGACATTATAACCAAATACTCCATTCTATACCACGCCCCACAGACATCACACAGTACAGAAAACACACACGCACACCTAACCCACAAAACACTGACACGACTCGGTCCGAATGCGGTCCTAGGTGCGAAGCCACCACCCATTAAGAGGTCAGAGACCAGCCTGGGCAGATCGGATCGAGTTAACTTAGCACGATTCCGATGTGGACATCACCCCAACTTACAGACATATAAACAGACTAGACAACTCCACAGACGACACCTGCCACCTGTGCCAGGACACACCACAAACAATTGAACACACTATGACAGACTGTACCGCTCTAGCACAACATAGAACACAACACATCACTAGTGCGCTGAACCTCTGGTCCACTCCGGAGAGGGCGATCGGTTACCTGAGTGCCGCCGGCTTGCTCGATTAGGGTGGGCTGATCGGCTAACCAACAACAACAAGAACTTTATTGAGTGGGAGCTAGGAAATATTAAAAAAAAAATTCCCCTATATAGTTATGGACCACCATAATATAAGGGGTTCCAAAAAACCTTAGCCCCCCCATTTGCAGCTTATATGTTTACTTATATCGAAATAGTTTCTAGTGATTATAAAAATATATAAAATTCTTTATTTATTGCAGGTATTAAAATTACTCTAGCTGATAAAGTGATAATATAATGGCTTCTCAATTAATTAGTGATTCGGAGAGGCAACGTGTGATAGATCGCATACGAGCAATAACATTTCAGGGAGCTCGTGATGCTGAAGCCACGTTCATGGGTTGCCAAAAAGTTGCGAAGAAGTGAGGACTTCGTTAAAAGAAATTGGAATAAAACTTTGGATGAATGTGAAATGGATACAACCAAATCTGGGCGCCCAAATTTGCCACTCTCTCAGGAAACAAAGGACATCATTGAAAGCGGTACGCGTAAGCGGAAAAACAGCTGTGCTAAACTTTCTAGAGAGATCGAAGTGTTGAGAGGAAAGATCGTTAATGGTGAGATCATTCGACTGTACCGTCATAGGCAAGGTTTAAAGCCTTGACATGAACTTCCAAAGACAAGAAAAACTCAACTTAACATCGATGACAGAATGTGGTTTGCCCATTATTTTGAAGATTGGGATGTGGATGATTTCATGCATTTAGCTGTCTCCGATGATTTTTTGTTTACGTAACACGTCGGCCTAACTACCAAAATGATCGAGTGTGGGCCACAACACCAGATGAAATCGATGACAATGAACATTATCGCGAATTATTAAAAAGTCCAGACTGTGTTGGTGTGTTTGTTTTGTTCACTGCAAAGAAGCTCATGTGGGTGCTGAAGCCAAATGGTCAGAGTTGGGATGGACAGTATTTTCGTGATATTATTCTATCCCAGCATGTCATTCCTTTTCTAAGAAACCCAAACAATGTTATGGATGTCGATCAGGTCACACTTCTGCACGATAAGGCCCCCTGCTTTAAGGCATTAGCCACTCAACAGTTGTTGCGGAACCATGAGATCGATTTCTTTGGAAATGAAGAATGGCCAGGAAATTCTCCTGACCTGAACGTCTGTGAACACATTGGATCAGTTATAAAGGACAAGGTTGAATATCTCTTGTTTCAAGAACCTGCAGCAAATCGATTTTCGAAGGATACAATGACGCAACACATTGAAATTGTTTTAGCAAATTTGGGTAACGATCAAGATCTATTCACGTCACTTTTGACAAGCTACCCAAAGCGAATTCAGGCTGTCTTGGAAGCCAATGGCGGGAACACCAAGTTTTAATTGTTTCTCATTAAATGCAGGATTAAATTCTCTTTTGTAAGGTATGTTTAGTTTTACTGTACCTCTAATGGTTTAGGCCAGGGGTGGGGAACCTGCGGCCTTTTTATTTATTATAAAAACCCTCACGTATTATCAAGTTTGATTTAAAATTAGTAAATATGTAGATTGTAGACTAAAATATGACATTTTGTTGTACTGTATATGTTAAATACTCAGTATGCGGCCTAAAGGGTCTTGGTTAAATGAAATGCGGCCTAATAGGGTCTTGGTTAAATGAAATGCGGCCTTCCAATGAAAAAAGGTTCCCCACCCCTGGTTTAGGCCATGGGCGGGGGGGGGTTAAGGTTTATTGGAGCCCCGTACTGTATATACACTGTGTATATATATACAGGGGTTAGACAAAATAATATGAACACCCGCCGATTTCACCGGTTATCTTTACTGACTGCTCAGACACAAAGTAAATGGTCAAATGACTGGCAAACCTATTTAAATGCGTAACAAAGAGTGTATACGTCATGTTATAACCCTCACGTTGTTTTTACAGATCTGAGTGAATTATGAATTAGCAGTTATGAAAGACCTGTCAGACTTCCAAAGAGGGCAAATTGTCGGAGCGCGGATGGCTGGTGCATCGGTGACGAAAACCGCTCAGATGTTCAATGTATTCAGAGGAACTGTCTCTATGGTCATGTCTGCATACCAAAACCATGGAAAGACAAGCACCGACAAATGCAATAGTGGACGCAAGAAGAAGCTGTGTGATCGAGACCGCCGGGTGCTAAAGCGCATTGTGACAAAGAACCATAAGACCACAGCTCCAAAAGTGACTGCAGAGTAACCAGCATCTTGCAAGCCCGGTATCGACCAGAACTGTACGTCGCGAGCTCCATGGAGCTGGATACCATGGGAGGGCTGCAATTGCCAAACCCTTCCTTTCGCACATCAACATTGAGCGGCGCAGAAAATGGTGTAATGACCATAAGAATTGGTCAATGGACCGGTGGAAGAATGTAGTCTACTCCGACGAATCCTCCTTTACGCTATTTCCATGTTCCGGTCGAGTTTACGTCTGAAGACAGCCTAAAGATGCTTATGACTCCGACTGCCTGACCCCAACTGTTAAGCATGGAGGCGGATCTGTGATGGTTTGGGCAGCAATATCGTGGAATACTCTTGGCCCAGCTGTAGTACTGCATGGTAGGGTTAACGCCCAGGTCTATCTGTCAATATTGGCTGACCAGGTCCATCCCATGGTCCAAACGCTGTTTCCCAATGGCGGCGCCGTCTTCTAGGATGATAATGCACCAATCCACACCGCTGGGGTCGTTAAAAACTGGTTTGAAGAGCATGTTAATGAAGTAGAACGCTTGGATTGGCCTCCACAATCCCCGGATCTTAACATTATCGAGCATCTGTGGTGTCAGTTGGAGCAGCAGGTCAGAAGCCGATTCCCACCGCCGGCGTCTTTGGAGGAACTGGAGCAGGGTTTGCTCGAAGAATGGCTCAGGATTCCTCTAGCCACTGTCCAAAAGCTGTATGAATCAATTCCCCGACGCATTGCAGCTGTTATTGCCGCTAAAGGAGGACCAACTCCATATTAAGAATAAAAGCCGCCATTTATTAAGGTGTTCATATTATTTTGTCCAACCCCTGTATATAAGCCCCGTTTCTCTCAGGAGAAGTCAATAATTTGATATATATATATATATATATATATATATATATATATATATATATATATATATATATATATATATATATATATATATATATACACACACACACACACAGCTGGCTATGTGAGGTGGAGAGCGCAAGAATCCAACTCACTACTTCACCAGGCCAACTCGAGAGGGGCGACAAGCTTGACCTTCGCGAAATGAGAAATCATCGCGCGGAACCTTTGTAAGGTTGTAAGGTTGTAAGGTTGTAAGGTAAGGTGTATATATATATATATATCAAAACAATTTTTAGATCAACCTAACCCTCAGTGTACGAGTTATTAAGAGGTGAAATTGGGAGGTCACTACTCAACCCCTTATTCAGAATAAAACCAGAATCAAATAATGCCATGACTCAGTGTAAAGCATTAACCTCGCAATCTGAGGGTCCACGGATCGATTCCTACGTAAGCAGTGAAATTCTAGACAAAATTCGTTAACCTGTTTCTATCGACCGATCGGTGGAGGTGGATACATAGTCGAATCGGTGAGTTTAACATCAATCACAAATCATTTAGAAATATGATTGTTCCGAAGCGCTTCTGTAACAATAACTCGGACGAGCAAAACGTTTACGGGATTGGTACGTCCTATCGATCCTTTTGTATTCAAAATTTTAAAAACTGGCTTCGTAATTTAGTTTCCTAACAAATCAAACTGTGATAATAGATATCAGATAGCAATTTATTCTTCATAAGACAAGTACTGTACCCAGGGAGTGAAGTGACGTATTTCTTTCATCCTTGAAGAGACTACTGTAACCTTTTAAAGGTATGCTTTTGCTCGTCGTTGACAACGGAGGAAGCTTAAGAGCACCGATGGAGGCAGATTTCACTTGCAGATACGGAGATGCTTCACTTTCGACCTTAAACGAAAAGGGAATAAAGTCTACTGTTACTGCGAACTTCACACACCAAAACTTTATTCCATTTTCTCTCTAGAGAGTCGAAACGAATGTGCGAACATTCCAGACTCCGGCTCTGGACTCAAAATTATCTGGGTTAGATGATACTCAAGTTGGTGAGCCTATCTGATTTAAAAAATCATGACACTATCTGTGTATCTAAATTTTACTTTTGTAATTTTCTAAGTATTTAAATAATAGATATCTGTCATATTAACGTAATAGCAAAAAATATTTTCAAAGTTCACAACGTGTGAACTTCGTAACATCCGCAATCCTTATTTCCCAACAAGGAGAGGGGCAGTTGTAAACTCCGAGAATCATTCGAGCCCGGGCAATCACAAAGTAGGTGGCCGGCTCAATCTCCAACCGCGGCGATAGGAATCAAACCCGGACTTTCACAACCCAAATCCTGTCAACAACCAACTGAACCACGGAAAAATACAGTTTATTTTAAGGATTACTGAACTTATTATAAGGTTGTTGAAAGCTGGGTCAGATATGAAGAAGATTACTACAGCATCCGTTGGTACACAGGCTACGCAGTCCCAGTGTAACTTATTTTAACCCTCAGTAAAGTTCAATTTTCTTTAACCTAAAGTTTCATAACCTTAAATGAAATCTTTCTACTGTACTTTAATACTTTTATGAAAGTCCTTGACTGGGGAAAGATTCTCAGAACAAAGAATTTAAACGAATCACCTTTCACAACTCATTTTACACGTGAAATAAAATACTGAATCTGCAGTGAACCCGAACTCGAATACCGTTTTTGCAGGTTTTGACTTAATATTCTTTTAATAAATATGACTTATCATATTGACTCTTCTAGGGTACAGCAAAATTTCCGTCCTTCTAGTGTTAAAGAAATATTCCGAAGGTGTTTCGATTTGTGAAAAACAAATAGTAGTTAATTTAAATCATAACGCAGAAATAAACAGTTATAAACAACCAAATTTGCTCTGTGTGTGTGTGTGTGTGTGTGTGTGTGTGTGTGTGTGTGTGTGGTGTGTGTGTGTGTGTGTTGTGTGTGTGTGTGTGTGTGTGTGTGTGTGTGTGTTTTTTTACATTTAAGCTGAGAGAAAAAACTACCTCGCCATAGTTTACAGACGATGAGTATCTTACCTGAGATGAGGTACCATTTGGAGTTGAAGCATCGTAGTTCACAGACAAAGTGCGACGGACTTTGCGCGTAATCTGAAACGAGATAAGAAAAAATGAAAAAGTGAAAATATAAAGGTAGATAAAATAAAATCAAAAAATATGAAACAGGTAATACAGGATTATTCAAAAGTCAGGCACCATAGCCACACACAGCGCATTTATTTATTTATTTTTTATCGCTATGGTGCCTCACTTTTGAACAACCTTGTACATGGCACGACTATTTTCCGACACAAAAGGATTGGGCGTGTGGCCACGAAATCCGATCAGGAGCGTGTATAGGTAATTGGCTCAACTCAGTTAGAGGGAAAGACTCCAACCAAACGCTGGACGGACTCCACTCTGGGAACCGATGACTGGGACAATGCTATGAAACTGCGGATAAGAGTGCGTGCCAAGGAGAACTGCTGGATTGTGGTTATCTGCTGTTTCAAAGCATACGAGACTTTTTACTAAAGAAACAGATATTTCTCTCTTAAAAATAATTTAAAGCCAAAAGCAAACATCTAAGAATTAAGAGAAAGATTATCATCGCACAATTATTGCAATGTCGCACAAAATAAACCACGGTCAGAAAATCCAGAAGGAAAATTGGCAATACCTTCAAGTTCTTTCACACATTAAAACCACTCTCTCAAACACTGAACTTCAAGCTTCATACAAAGATTGAGATACGTTGAGTATACTGCAATCATGCTCACACTTTAAGTCTTAAAATAGCAAGATTAGAATATAGCGAGACCAGTTTCTCTTTCGAGTTAAAACTCTGTGTGTGTGTTTTTTAAAGAGAAAATGGTCTCGCTACATTCATTCTAATCTCGCTATTTTAAGCTAAAAAGTCATAAGGTCTTCTCTTACCTCCGGAGTTAGATCAAATTCTTCCCGCTGATACGTGCCTCTCTTCTTAAATTCCACAGGAACAGGGCTTTCTGATATTAATCTCTGGATAACGCTGTTCTTAACGTCCGCTGCATAAAATAAATAATTTCTGGTATTAAAACTCCTTTGCCGCCCATATACAACTCACACACCAAACATTTTAGTCAGTTTTGAAGTTTGAGAAGCTAGGATAAGTTTCCAGTGTAGTAGGAATACAAAACAAACGTCAACACACTAAATAACACGCAGTGGAAATTAGGAAGTAAATTTTTATTAAGTAATGAATTTTACTGAAGGCAAAATGAATTTATAATTCATTATGATTCTATTACCCGTAAACATTTCTACTGTTTATGCTAAAAAACTATAAAATAATGAACACGAAAATACGCTTTATACGTTATATAGGGTGAGAATTGTATCATAGCTGTAAATAACTGCAGTGCTTCAACTGAATTTTCAGTTTTTACTTCATTCACATTTTCTAAAAAACAGAAAACAAATGCTTTGTGTTAAGATTTCCTCGTCAGAATATACCCATTCCAAACACCAAACTATTAAAGTGACAATAGCTGCCTTTATGTCGTTGGCTAGTTTTCACATTTGCGTATCGCTAGTTTCCAATTCGTGGTTAGCAGTACAACAAAATTAAATGAAAGGTTTCACCGTAAACTCTCTCGGAAATGAATGGCCAGTAATTACTACAATGAACTCCAAAAGCTAACTTGACCGAACTCTCGCACAAAGTTTTAACTTTTATTGCTAACCACAACTGGTGACGTGACTATAACTGTTAATTCATGGACTACGCGAGTATTACCCGAAGGTGAAGCAACTGCTTCTTGAAGTTTGCAGATTTTCTTCTGCAGACTTTGGTTATCCCTCTCAAGGGCTTGAAGATCTTCACGTTGCAAGTTGAACTCCTTCTGAAGTTCGAACTTCAAAAAAGAGAGAACGGGTTGCAATATCCTGAATCAATAAATTCTATACTGAACAAAGTGTTAACAATAAATAATTACAATATAAAAATTGACTATGCTTAGCTTTAATCGAGGTTTTCATAAAGTGACTGCGCTTTCTCTAATTCTTTCTATTAAGGAACAAACCTTATATATTTATCTCAACTTTTCTGGCTCCTTATTTTCCTAGATAAAAAAGTAATTTATACAATACCAAGTAAATAAAGTTACAACATTAAAAGGATTAACAGTTATAAAAGAATAATCCTTCACCCCTTACACCACTAGAAGTTGTGGTGTTCAAAATGTGGCGTTCAAAATTTATTTGCTGGTGAATGAATCCTCCCTAAGGCAAAGGACCTTAACCCACTCGCTTAACCCCAAACCGAAACCCTGCCTACGCTGAATAATAGAATGAAGAGACCCCAAACTCCACGAAATCTTTACGTCAATAACATCTGGCATTGAGCTACTTACTAACTTATCATCGCTCTTACTAAGATTCTTTTTTGTATCCTTGAGTTTTGATGCGAGAGCGTGATTTTCATCCAAGTGTCTTCTTTTCTCTTCCAGTAATTTATTCACTCGACTGAAACAACGTAACATTAAAAACTTTATTCTCTTAATCTTAAATACGAGTAAACAAACCATTTGAGTCCATAAAATAAACCACAACTTCAATTTCATATTATATATAATGTCCCCAAAAGGTGGCCACTTTTCCACCGGGCCAACAAAACCACAATTCTAAGGATAACTAAATGAAACAGAAATCATATTAAACCCTTTATATTATCCTTAAAATGAGAGGTAGTTTATTTAACTTGGATAAGTTGTCTTTTTACAAATTCAACTTGAACAATAGTCGTTAAAAAATAAAGTTGACAAGGATGGTAATTAGCTCATTTATGCCTAAAATGAATAGTACATTAAATATTTTCGCACCGCAGTATATATGGATATAATAAGGCACAAATTGAATGAAAATGAGATTTTTATTTTGAAAAACTATATTAAACACGGTAATAAATGGCGTCCTATTATAGGACGCCAGGTCCCAAACCTACAGAAGAATCCAAAATTTCCCATTTTTACATAGGATTTTTGCGACACTATTCAGTGTGTTAAATTTTTAAACTCTTAACAGGACGACCTTTCTGACATTTTTCACATCTGTAAGTGTTGGCCATGGCGGTGGAGTCAAACAGTGAATTCTTCAAATTCTAGGGGAAGCAATAGCAACAACAACAACCTATCAATCGTAGCGAATCAGCGATACCAAGCTAAACTATAGTCCTACACTGTGCCTAAACACACCTAGAATAATGAGACACACACACACCATCTATTTTCTAGCTTCGGAATTTCTAGGACGACGTTTTTCTTAGGCGTATTATATGTAGGTCGCTAAGCATAAATGGGCTAAACTTCAAATAGATTTTATTGAACATTAAAGAAGTTTACAATAAACAAAAATAAACTGAATAAGACATTAACGCAGCAATTATTCAGTGTGTCCTCCACTATTAGCAAACATTATCGAACTGCTGTCAAAATGGTTTCTTGATCGAGCTCATTCCACGCTGTTAAGATGCACTCATCTTTCAAACGCAGTGTCCAGGCATCTTAAAAAACCTGGACCTTGATTTTGGCTCTCTTCTACTATAGGAGGGGTGTTTTTATTCGCCCTTGTTCCTCCTTCCTACATAAAAATGATATATATATATATAATGTTTCACTATTCCTTTAGCACCCAAACCTCTTTCCTCGTAAAGTTTGATAGCAATTTGGGGTTTCTCGGTTGAACGTGCCATAACAACTCTCATAAAACAAGACGATTAACAAACTTCCTTCGTTCGCTGCCAAATCAAAACTGATTGCCGTGACGTCAATACTGTCTAGGTCAAGGAGTACTTCACTTATTGACCTGACTAGTTTAGCCCTCTACAACACATAACAACGTGCCAATTAACCTAACCTAGGCCTAGCCTATTCTAAAGTAGACAGTAAAATTACGATTTTATTATTTAGGAAAACGAATTTCGCAATTTTTTATCGTATATGGTACTTTCATTTCTTAATTAAATACAAATCATTAATTCATTGAATTAAATAACTACAAAATTGCCTCGAGATTGGAGACAGCCTATTGGGAATGGAAATAATTGCCATACAATAGAACCCAATATGTAGGCATTGGGTCCACATAAGAAGAAAAACGTATTATTTCGTATCAAAATTTTACATCACTGACGCGTGAAAATTACTTTGAGAGAAGAAATAATGAAAACACAAAAATTAGACGTGTGGGACTTTGTAAAGTCAGCGAATTTTTAGGACAAAGACCATCTCAGGGCTGCTTAGTTTCGAGCGATGCTTTAGGCAAGGGAGAAGTGCTTAATCTTCCTACAATTTCTGAGTAAATACCTAATAAAATAAAACTAAACCCAAAAGGATAGGCCTATACCTTCAGGTATTAAGTATAGTGTTGCCTATATTAATTAAACCGAATAAACTCGTTACGTAACGCCATCACCTACATCGAAAGACAGCCGCGCGCCCTACAACCAGAATCGAAGCCCAACAAAATAATAAGGTACAGTAATTTTCTTCTTTACCATTAGGCAGCGCTAAATACCGAAGGCATATAAATTAAACTAACTAAAAACACTATTTAACAAGGTCTTTTGAAGACCTCCTCAAACACAACTTTTTAACGAAAAGACGTAGGGTTTTTGTCATAAACTCTCCACCAATATCTGCTAGAAATTTCCAACGGATGAGGGTGACGGCAATCATCCATAACCCTATATAGTTTTTCATAACATTTGTAAGAAAATTACTCTACCGATATAAATAGACTACTACTCATTTTAATGCCATTATAAAGGGTTTAATATGATTCCTTAATCATTTAATTATCCTTGGAATTGTGGTCTTATTGGCCCGGTGGAAAAGGTGACCACTCTTTTTGGGATTATATGTGTGTGTGTGTGTGTGTGTGTGTGTGTGTGTGTGTGTGTGTGTGTCGAGTAACATCCAAAGAGCTCATTTCCCCACTACACCGGGGTGAGAGTACCCTGAAGGTCGCCCGAGCGAGAGCAAAAACGGAGTAAGTGTTAGGGTCAACATTTTGTCTCTCACCTCATAAATGCTCTATGTGACTTCCCCTAGTTACACGAGCAACGTCGACACGATAGTCGAATTCCTCCCATACTTGCTCCAGCATGTCCGTTGTCACTGACTCTACGGCAGTAACAATGCGAATGTTTCCTCGAACTGCCGATACCACCGACGGATGCTCTGAGCACCCGGTGGATCTGTTCTGTAACGTCGACGAAACTCACGCTGCACTGTGACTACCGATTTACAGCTCGAAAACTGCAACACACAAAACGCCTTCTGCTGTGCGGACGCCATTTTCACACTGACTGTTTGTTGCTAGGCTAGGCCACGGCGTGACTTTGGAGCCCTCTCGCGGTGATCTTGTAAAACTCGGAGATTTCCTCTTTCATGTGGTGTATGCCCAGTTGATGCACGGTTGATAGGTACGGAAGTATTCTCAGTTGAAATCGGATGAATCATTTTGAATAGCCCTGTATATCAGGGATGGGAAACTGATAAATTTTTAAGTCCAGTTTTCGATTTCAGTTTAAGTTTGCGAAAATATATCGATTTCAGTTTCGATGTTTTTTTTTTTTTTTCGATTCGAGTTTATTTTTCGATTCAAGTTTTATACTTTTTGGTTCGATTCAATTTAAATTTCGATTCGTGTTTTTTTTTCAGATTTCTTTAAGAATTTCTTTGTACTACCGTATTTTACACCTCATAAGACGCTACTTTTTTTCCTGAAAAACGTCTCCAAAAATCACTTCAGGGCTCATATGTTATTATTTTGTTTAATGTTCTTTTAATAAAGTTATGGGAATCTATTTTCTGTCAGGCTGATAAATCTTCGAAATATTTTTTTCCTAAATATTCTTTGCTAAATATAGGGTGAGTCTTACCACTTGTAGCGTCTTATGAGGCGTAAAATACGGTATTTATATTATTTTCGGGGGGGGGGTACCCTACTGACAAATTCAGATTTAATTTTATATTTGCATTCGATTTCTGTTTTTCAGAGAATTTTCTTTAGTAACTCTCTCTACTTTTGTACGAGTAAACATATAAGGATCTATAGCCAACTGAATCAGCACGAAACACTCATCTTTTTTTTTACTTATTCGCTTCATTTCTTTCACACAAAGTTTTATTTAACCCCTTAAGCCTTTAATTTTTTGTAGGGTTAACTTATGAATGCGTGTATTTGAAACGTTAGCAATTTGCACCAGTCGTCCTTAAAGGGTTAACAAAAACTTTCAATTAGAAATGTTTTATTAATTCATACACTTTTTAAATTTTAAAGCACACACGTATAAAATACAGGGTGTCCCAGGAGGAAATGTCAAGAATGCACCCTTTGACTCTTTGGGTATTTTTAAGTAGAAAGTATTATATCGACATGTGCCTGATTCCGAACCGTTACCGAGATACAGGCCTCTACATTTGGGTAACTAAAACATAATAAAAAGCCGATCTTAGATAATATTCAATGACATTTAATGATACATTGGCAACTGTGCAGATCCTCACATTATTTATTTACATTATTTTTTTGTCTGGGGGTTCTTGAAGAGTAACGTTTATCAGCGGGGTAACCCCGAAACTAGGGAGCAGTTGGTTGCACGTATACAGGATGCGTTCATAAACCTCAGAAACGAACTTCCGCGTTTTCCTTGGCAAGACTCGATGGATCGGAGGCTCGCCGCGTGCATTGAAGGAGGAGGGGGTCACTTTGAAACCATTCTGCAATAAGTGCAATAGTGTATTGTATGTTTGTACTTTTTGTAAACCACAAGCAATGTTCCCTCTAATTTTTTTTAGTCCGTGTGCGCAAGAAATTTTCGTTGTGCATACATTTAGATTCATGTTGAAAAATTTTGCAAACTTTTCTGAGCGCTATTATCTTCAAAATGAAATATATATAAATATTAAATACCTACTTAATAATTATTATTTCCAAAAGGTGATAGCTTGATCATTACGGTACTATTAAGTGGATATTAAAAAACTGTTTACAATATTATTTATTCTTAAAAACGAAAACATTTTATCCATTCTAAAAATATGAATAAAATAAAAAATAGTAAAATAAAATTCCACAAAATAAAGAAATAAAATAACATTAATTGAAAATGACTATTTTAGTTATCATTTCTCAAAACAATTTTTAGCATTTAGCAATTTAAAATAGACTATCAAGATTCAAGATTAATACATGATTTTATCCATTCACAAAATATGAATAAAATAAAAAATAATTTTATTTTTTATGAATTATGAGATAATTACTATTCGTTTTTATGCAAAAATAAGAAAGAGAAGGTTTATATTCAATGCGTTAATGTATAAAAGAAAAAAAATGCAAATACATAAAGTAAAAAAAATCAGTATTGCATAATTGCGCGGACTTCGGCGAAGTCGGGTGGAAGGGGTTAATACTTAAAAGAGCGACTATAAAGTATGTGATGCAAATGGTCAGACCTTGTGTGACTGTATATTTTTTAAATTACTTCATTTACTGTCGTGATCATGATACGCTTGAGCCTGTGCGCATTTTATTTTGCTGTGTGCGCGGGTTACACAACGCGTGCGCGCGCGCACACGCGCACACCTTAGAGGGAACATTGACCACAAGTGTCATTAAATAGTATCTAAGATCGTCTTTTTATTATGTTTTAATTACCCAAATGTAGAGGCCTGTATCTCGGTAACGGTTGGGAATCAGACCCATATCGATATAATACTTTCTACTTAGAAATACCCAGAGTGAAATGGTGCATTCTTGACATTTCCTCCTGGGACACCCTGTATATAAATAATAGTATTAGAAAGGGGAATAAAACAATTAAATGCACCTCAGTTTATTATATACAAAATACAAATACCTTGTAAACTCATGTTAAAATTAGAGAGAACATTTGAAATATTGTCAATGTTTTCGGGCAACAATTTGTTTCTTTGAGGACTTAAAATCAATCTGAAAAGAGAAAAAAGCCGTTCCACACGAACTTGTGTCATTGGAACAGCATGCACAATTAAAGACAATTTGTACAGCTCCTCATGCTTTATCTTCAGTGCGTTCCACCACGCAATTAGGCTACTGTCTGCCGAAATTCTTTCAATATTCTTAAAATAGCGAAGAGCCGAAATGATGCTTCTATTCGTAGCACTGGTTGAGTTTTTCGTTATTTTTGCAGCAGCTCTAAGCATGTTTTCCAACTTATCTTCTGATGTACTGGATGCCAAGCTTGCCGAAGATGTCGATGCCAAACTTGCGAAAGATGTCGATTCCATTTTCGTGTGAAGTTGGGTCAAATGAGTAATCGCACGCTGCTGTTCTACTTCGGATAGCATAACATTGAACCTAGGATCCAGATATAACGATGATATCACTACTTTTTGTAGGAGCTCCTCTCTAGCATTCACTGCTTCTAAAAGGTTGTGAGCCAGCACGCATTTAATTTTTGAGATATCACTTTTACACAGAAACCACAATTTGTAGAAATCTCCTGAAGTCAAATTTTCTTCTTGCAGTCGTACTGTAGCTTTTTTAGCAGTCTCAAAAGTTTTAAATTACTGCAGCTCAATACTAAAATTTCAGTCTGATGAGAAAGTTTTAAATCGGTTCCTATGAGTTCAATAAATTCATCAATGAAGATAATTTTGATTTGTGCGAAGGTACTTATAAGTAGGGCTGCAGATGACGGGGAAACCGGGTTAAATCCCCGGGGTCCGGAAAGGGTGGGGGGGATAAAATCTAAAAATATTAATAAAGCAATTGATTAAATAACATAACAGAGGAAATATAATTAATGAACATACATTTTATAGAGATTATCAGTCAAATTGAAACAGATAAAACATCTGCGGTCCACCAATGCCCAAAACCGACTGACAGATCTGGGAACCATTGTAATTGAAAGCCAGTTAGCCCATACTTTAAATTTCATCAGAATCATTTACCACTTTGCTAGAGAGAAGACAAAGAGAGTACACTTCTAATTATGAAAATCTTGCAGTAAACAATTGTCTTGCCTGCATGGACTGGTACTGCATTTGTAAATTGTATGGTGATAGAAATAATATAATTGATTCGAAAATAAAATGGTAATTTTCCTCCGAGTTGTTTATTCATACTGCAGGTTTTGAATAGTGACTTGGACATATAATAAATTTGCTTGTTATGTACACAAAAAACATTCATAATAAAATACTGAGTAAACAGGGGGGCCCATATACCAATCCTTCCCCGGGGCCGGGGGCAGCTCTCAGCGGCCCTGCTTATAAGCTGGACCCTTTAATGAGATTCTTGGTCAAAAAATCCCTTCCGGAGTCGGGTGAACGGGATCTAACCTAGGTGTGAATTTCTTAATGGTCTCTGGCCTTCTATAATGTTCCTTACCTTTCCTGGATTGTTTCCTTACTCACTTTTATTCATTCGTTTTTCTGCATCCACCCGAAAAGGATGCCAGTGGGCATCGAAACTGTTGTGGAAATAAACTCCGCTATTAGTATGGGTTTTATTGTCACAACATTCCATAGGATTAACATTTGAGTTGAAGTTTGGTCATTCCCACGGATTACCTCACTCACTTATGTAGATATACTGTAGATAGTATAGCTATTATCGAAATGAAAAATTTAATGGTCAGAAAAAACTGAAGGCGTCCTTACCAAGTGATTAAACTTTGGTCAACGAAAGGAGCACCGTCATTACTGAAAAATATTTTAATATGGAATAAAAATTTTCCTCCCTAATTCTTTTTCTTTCATTTTTAAAACCATTCTCTCTAGTACCTTCAGCTGCGTTATTTTCTTCATCGAATTAAAGGATAAATGGATATTTTAAATCCATACAAATGTTAAGTCGCAAAAAAAGGAAAATAATTCACGTTATTCATATTTTTTTGCAATCCAAATGCTCCTCAAAACTGAAACGATATAGCTATTTTTAATCTATTCGAATTCAGATTTCAGTTTTGATTGTTTTTCAATTTCAGTTCGAATTTTTTTCAGTTCGAGTTTTTTTCGATTTCAGTTCATAAAACAATATCGGTTTTATCAGTTTATCGATTCCAGTTCGATTCAGTTTCGCATAAAAAAAAAAAAAAAAAAAAAAAAAAAAAAAATTATATATATATATAGTCATGCGGGTTGCTTCTACAAAGCTTCAATTTAATATTTAGGAGAAATCCAATGACAAGGAGGAATGTAAATGCCATGAAAAGTCTTCTTTAATGCGCAACGTTTCGAGCAATACGCTCATCATCAGGCTAGATAATAACAATATGAAATTAGAATCAATAAATAAATGTGAACAAGACAAAATAATTTCTATAAAACCTATTCATTAAAAGCAAATTTTAAAAAGACTAAAAGAAGAGGGTTAAATTCAAAGTTATAAAAATTTACATATAAAATTACAAGAAATTTAAAAAGCTATTTTTAAATTACATATAGTAAATTTGAAATTAGTACACTGGAATAATTAACACTAATACAATGGAATAATTAACACTACGAACCTTTCAATGCTGGTTCCGAGGCACGAGTAATTTAAAACAAAACAAAACAGGAAACAAACTATGGGTCGGGCGGTTGGAGAGTTATAAGTTGGGGAGGGGGGATTATAAAAAATTGGGGAGGGGGGAGGGGAGTTGGGGAGGGGGGATTATAAAAAGTTGGGGAGGGGGGAGGGGAGTTGGGGAGGGGGTTATAAAAAATTGGGGAGGGGGAGGGGAGTTGGGGAGGGGGGATTATAAAAATTTAGAGGGACAGCTGAGGAATCCACGTTTAGAGAAGGGGTCAATGTTTTAATATAGAGAGATTCCAAAATTCTAAGTGAGTTAGGACAAGAATTACAACCGAGAATTTTAAAATTATCTAAAGTGACATCAGTTTTGCATTTAATACTATGTTCCCGAATACTAGAGGCTTCTTTTTTATTTAAAATTTTACCTGTTCGGCAACTTATTCCCATATGCGAATAAAATCTAGCCCTGAGGGAGCGCACGGTGCTGCCAATATAAGTACCAAGGAGACACCTTGGGCAGGTAAATAAATATACAACACCGCTAACTCACTTAGAATTTTGGAATCTCTTTATATTAAAACATTGACCCCTTCTCTAAACGTGGATTCCTCAGCTGTCCCTCAAAATTTTTTATAATCCCCCCTCCCCAACTTATAACTCTCCAACCGCCCGACCCATAGTTTGTTTCCTGTTTTGTTTTGTTTTAAATTACTCGTGCCTCGGAACCAGCATTGAAAGGTTCGTAGTGTTAATTATTCCATTGTATTAGTGTTAATTATTCCAGTGTACTAATTTCAAATTTACTATATGTAATTTAAAAATAGCTTTTTAAATTTCTTGTAATTTTATATGTAAATTTTTATAACTTTGAATTTAACCCTCTTCTTTTAGTCTTTTTAAAATTTGCTTTTAATGAATAGGTTTTATAGAAATTATTTTGTCTTGTTCACATTTATTTATTGATTCTAATTTCATATTGTTATTATCTAGCCTGATGATGAGCGTATTGCTCGAAACGTTGCGCATTAAAGAAGACTTTTCATGGCATTTACATTCCTCCTTGTCATTGGATTTCTCCTATATATATATATATATATATATATATATATACACACACACAGGGTGTCCGAGAATTATCTGTACAAGTTTTGGCTGTTATTAAAAGCCAACCATGAAGTGTAGAAATTCCAGTGTTGTCCCATTTTACAGAGAATCTCATTAAGTTTTTTCTGATACCAAGTTTTGACAAGTTTTTTAGAAATTCCAGTGTGTCCGAAAATTATCTGTACAATTTCATCTTTTAATAAAATTCTTGATAACACGTAAAATTCTTAAACAAGATTATTTAGAATCTGTATTTTCAAAAGTTTCTTTTCTTAAAGTAACGTTGTTACAAACATTCGATATGTGCACCATCAGTGATTCGCAAAACATCCAATCGATAATCTAAATGTTGCCATGTACGCTGCAGCATATCCACATCAATTCGCTCAATAGCAGCTGTGATTCTTGCTTTTAAATCATCAATGTCTGTCACCCGCGTACAAAAAAGAAAAAACTTGTCAAAACTTATCAGAAAAAACTTAATGAGTTTCTCTGTAAAATGGGACAACACTGGAATTTCTACACTTCATGGTTGACTTTTAATAACAGCCAAAGATTGTACAGATAATTCTCGGACACCCGGTGTATGTATGTATGTATGTATGTATGTATGTATGTATGTATATATATATATATCCGCCTGTGGCAACCTCGTCGTGGTGGGTGGGCTCCCGTGTTGAGTGTTGACCCAGTGGGCTACGTCGGCGGGGGCTTAACCCCGAAAGGGTCACCCATGCCAGACAGGCTACTGGGGAGACCAGGCTAAGAGCCACTAAAGTCTTTGGCTCCCAGTACGGGTCGGTCTCCAGTGCTGTCCTCCGGAATGACACCCTTAGGGGTACACTGTGTTGGATGGTTGGGTGTCTGGGCTGGTTGGATTCGGGGGTAGGGTGGAGTGAAAAAAATCAAAAGTGCCAGGATCAAAATTGATGGGGTCTAGAGAGTTATTTTTTGTCCAGGATTAAACTTTAAAACCGATTTTCGGTGGTTGCATACAAAACTGACTGCTACCAGCCAATTTATACAAATCGTATGTGCACGCAACCAAAATTTGAACCCAGTGACCTATCTTGGGTTCTGGACATGATAGAAAGACAATTTAAAAACTGTTTATGATGTAGTTTTTACCTCTGAAGCAGATTAAAACATTTGCAGAGGGCTGCAGGCTCAATAATGCATCAAAAATCCATATTTATATTATTTTTGGCCCAAAATTGCAATTTTCACCCCTTTTTTTTGCAAATTTTTTAGACAATTTGTGGTAAATATGTACAATTTTCTACTGAAAATATTACAAATCAACTTAGGATTAATCTAAAGCAGGGGTTCCCAAATTGGTGCCGCGGAACACTTGTATACCGTGAGAAGTGTTCCGCGGAACACAATTTGGGAACCCCTGATCTAAAGTATCACTCATTAAACAAAGTAATAAAAAATAATCACCTAAACAGCTTCAGAATAATGTATTTTTGTATTGAACACTTTCATCAGTTTTCTTGATTTTATTTTTTGTTGAATAATGCCATCACAACATTCAAATCCTACCACAGTTGAGGAAGCCTGTTACAAGTTTAATGTGCCTCTCTACAGCCTGATTATGACAAAGCTGGTTGAGTTTCAGTGCTTCCTTTCTTATGTTTATGAGTTCTTCATTGGTTAAAGATGCTATGATAGGGGGCTCATGAATGTCATGTGAATTTAAGTTTATCATTTTGAGATACCCTCGAGCTTCGTTATCGATTTTAGGCACTATGAATCTCCTGACACTACCATCTCTCACAACACTCAAGTCAGGCTGTAACTCTAGGACTTCAATATCCTCATCTGAATCAATTATCAGGTCACCACCTTCGAAGTCATTGTCTATCACTGTTTCAACTGATTCATTCCCTCTGACCAAAAGTACCTTGTTAACCGCAATGTTGCAGATTTGTGGGTCTGAATCAGTAAGCATGGCAATTAATACGTTCTCAGGGTGACCATAGTATGCTTTTCGGTAGAGGGTTTTTACGGCTATCTCCCTGGCTTCCTTGTGAAGAAATTTTAGGATCCTTTGGAGCATATCATAAAAATTCTTAGCACCATCTGTGCATCGATACTCCTTCTTGATCTGGAACCAACTTGGAAAATAGACCACGATACAAAACTCTGCAAGTGTGACCAGAACTTTGGAAGGTTTCCTTTGAGATGTATAAAATCTGAGGCTTCTACATGCCAGAGTCAACCAACTTGAATGACAGATCGGTCCAACTTCAAGGAGCTCAAGATCAGGATCAAAACAGCCAAGCATAACAGCCACACAGATTCTGTAAAGCATAATAATGATCAGTGATGAAGTCCTCCAGTACTTCATTAGGAATAACTGGAAATTTTGAATTCCTAATTGGCTTGAATGAAATCACATCCCACTGAGATACACTTCCACCAAGTTCAACCCCTATCTTTCCTGAAAATGAGTCTGGGCTCTTTGTTGTTCCATCCAGAGTAACAAAGATGTGATGAAGGGGGAGCTCATAACAGTGTAGTAGGCAAATGCTCCACTGCAATGGTCTACCAAGCAGTTCTTCCAGGCATCTGATAGCTCCACCATTTGAACCGGTCATTGTATTAGTCCCACCAGATCCTATCATGGCAAGTTTGATTTGTAATTCAGTGTCTTTGAGGGCCTTGTATATCTCTGTTGCAATAGTCGACCCCTTGCCATTACTTGGAGTCACATGTGAGAGGTAGAAATCACCTGAAATAGTATTCAGAAATTAGAGACAATTTTTTAGATATTTCAGGGTTTACAGTATATCTATTTTCCAATTTCTATATCCAAAATTCATCTTAATAAATATTTTGAGTAATATCTGTTACAAAATGCAAACTGAAGATCAAAATTTTAAATCTTACCAGGTTCGCCTACAATTACACAGTGCCCTCTTTTCTTATGGCTTTACAATATTTTTCACGTTCTCTTCTCAGCTTGTTCCTGCAAAGCTCAAAGTGCAAATTTACTCAACTTTGAAGACAGTTATTTAAGCAAGCTCCATAGGTTTTGACTAACAATATTTAAATGTCAACACTTGTTTGAAATGTATGCCTTCTTGTGAAATACTTGATTTGAATCAGATACTAATGTACAAGATAATTGGATTGTTACCTGTCAATTACGTTCATCTTATCAGTAGTAGTGATAATTCCATAATCCTCTAAAACCGCCGATGCAACTGCTGCTCCGGCTCTGTCACTTACTTGATACCTGGTAAAAGACATTTATTTTATATCAAGTTAATATTCTACCAAGATGTTCATTGGACAGCAGTGTCCAAGATTTGGACTAACTATTAGCAACGTTACATGGATTATAAATCATTTTTTCAAAGGTACTGTCAACAGAGCAACAAGAGCGTTCAAAGCATACTCATATTTTAAACTATACAGTATACCTGTCACACTGCCGAGCGAGGTTTGGTAGACTCTTTCTATTTTGTTCTGTCCTGGATTCCTGTTGTTTACTGACACCAGCTGTTTCATCATGTAATTCCAGGCTGCCCTGACTTGAGACACTGTCGAGATCACTGTCATGTATTGCTGCTGAGCTTGATGGAACAACTTGAAAAACTCTTCTGAGCTCTTCCTGGGGATAATAAAATGCAATATGATTATGATACAAGATAGTTTACCAAAGACGCAAAAATAAAATTTTATAATTTGTATCACAATCATTTCAAGAAACCTAGATTTTCTGTGGCCATTAATCAAATTTTTTAAATTCATATAGATAAAACTCACCGATTCTTTTGTTTTGCTTACTCCTGCTGTACTCTTCCCCTTTTGTATCTGATGTCTGCCGATGCAAGGCGTTCCTTAAAACCAACGATTGTCCTATTCTAGCCGTTTTCTGGCCCTCATAGAAAGCATAGTCTTCTTCTGTCATTCTGAGTTGATAGAAATGTTCCAAATCTCTTCTCCAATTTGAGTCCTCACAGAAGATGTCAAACAACTTGGAAGTTTTTTCAATGAAAGAAGAAAGATCACTCCAGAACTTGTCACAACGTTTCTTTTTTGGATATCTATCAAACCTACAAAATTACCAAAACTTTAATGTTGTGAATTCAAATTTCAATTATAAACCCCAAGTTAAGTTCTAGTCAAAACAGAATTTATTACCAATCATTCTTATGATCTGCAAATCACTGAATCACATGATTATGTTAATAAAATTACTGTCACAAACAAATAAATATAACTACAAAATTTACAAAAGTATGACATATTTTAAATCTTTTTATAAGGAACTGAAAATTTGAGTCTTACCTCGAAAGTTCTTTAACTAGATCCTGAATCTTGCTGGTGACACTGGGGCCTGAAATTGGATAGACATTGCACCAAATCCAGTGTTCAATCTGACTTAGTGTAACCGTATCAGCTGCTTGTCTGGTTGTCCAGTTCTCTTCTGCCATTACACGTTGGATGACATCTTTACCAAGAGGAAGCTTTCTGTTGGGGAATGAGTCTGTGCTTGAAAATCTGTGACCTCCATCAAGAATTTTAACTGTCACTGTCTTAACATCCTACTATGCAGTATTTTTTGGCAATAAGGTCATCAAAATATATGTATTTATCAATTCTATAAATTCAACCTGAAAAGAAAAATATAAAATATAATTTCAAATAAAAAACAAAATATTTGGAAAAAAAGGACTGAAAAATTGCATTTTTTGAGCAAAAACGACGAAATGTGGATTTTTTGATGCATTATTGAGCCTGCAGCTCTCTGCAAATGTTTTAATCTGCCTCGGAGGTAAAAAATACATCATAAACAGTTTTTAAATGGTCTTTCTCTCATGCCCAGAACCCGAGATAGGTCACTGGGTTCAAATTTTGGTTATGCGCACATACAATTTGTATAAATTGGCCAGTGCAGTCTCAGTTTTGTATGCAACCACCCAAAATCGGTTTTAAAGTTTAATCCTGGACAAAAGAGAACTATCTAGACCCCCTCAATTTTGATCCTGGCACTTTTGATTTTTTCACTCCACCCTATTGGGGGGCTGGGGTCTTTGCGCCGTTTGGGGGCAAATTTTCGCATCACAGGGCCCCGTTTTTAAACCGACGGTGTATCCCTGGGGACGAGATACCCCGCCCCCTGCGGTCTGCGCTTGCCCTCCCTTTCTCACCGGTAGGCAGTTTCTCGCGTCCCCTGGGTCCGTGTTCTACAACATTAATAATATATGGAAACCATTACTTCTTGTCCTAGAACTCAGGTGATGGGCAACCAGGCCCCCCGAGCCCTCTACCACTGGAAGACCACATCTTGAGGAGGTTGTCCCTCTGGCAGTGGGACACTTGCACTCTCCTCTTCCGTTACCGACCCCAGCCTGTACCTTGAACATGCCCTTGGACATACACCCTATGTAGCAGGGGTCCTGCCCCAGCCCACCTCAGCCGCCTTCGGGCAAGTCAAGTTCCACCCAAGACTTACCTCCAAAATCCGACTTCTTGCTCTCCCCGTATGCCCCCGTCACCCGTCAGCCCGCCTCTACACGGAGAGAGCCCCGCGGCGGACGGGGAAGTCGGCATTCACGTCCATCCTATCAACCATTGGATATCCCAGTCCACTTCGATTCTACAGCCTCCCAATCCCTTTCAAGTATCCACAAATTCCTAGTGATCCGGCCTACCTCTGGGTCTCTTCCGACCAACACTAAACGGACGTTTCAGGCGATCCGAGCCCGCAGCAACTCCAGCTGCTAAGATGTGCGACCAGAGAGGGTCATAAAATAGCGTTCAGCCGCAGAGACGAAAGCCCTACTCTCCCTTACTGAGGTCCTTGGAGAGACACACTCCACCTATATGGCCCCGACCCCGATTACTATCATGACCGAGCTCTCCTACATTCTACCATGCCACCACTCCATGCTGTATAGACTTATCCTTCGTCTCGACCGATGCCCTCCAAGATTTCACATGGCAACTCCTTCAAGAGGACTATGGAAGTGACCCTTTCCCTCTTCAACTCACGCTAAATTGGCCCGACCAGACCGTTCGGGTACCGAAAAAATGGATTACTGCCAAAGCTAACTGGTCCCGCTTCCACGACAATACATATACAACCCTTAAGACTGCCCACTTCCCATCCTCCGACAAGTGCATCGCATACTTCGAGTCAATCGTTGTAGCGGCTGCGTGCGCTAACATCCCACGATCCTCCGCCTACCCACGCACCCGACCAGTACCTTGGTGGACCCTAGAATGCACGGAGGCCATACGCGCCAAGAAGACGGCTACTCTATGCTTCTACCGTACGCGACTCCCCATCCATCGTACGGAGATGCAGCGGGCCAGGGCCATCACCCACCGTACAATGAAGAAAGCGCGCCGAGCTTCTTGGCGTGCCTTTGTGTCCGGCGTTACCACCACACCTTCGACTACCATCTGGAAGAAGGTACGCAGTGTCGAGAGGCGACATGTCCCCTCCCGATCCTCGGTCCTCTGACTAACGACGGACTTCTATACGAGCCCAAAATCGGTGGCAAACCACCTAGCTTCTACCTTCGCCGCCGTTTCTTCCTCCGCAGACAGTTCCCTCGTACCCGCCCCTAACAATAGCTCCTCTTTACCGTCCCAAGACAGCACCTACAATCGGTTGTTCACCATGCGTGAACTACATGCGGCACTGGTCTCTCGACGATCCCCTTGTCCCGTCCCGGACGGTATCTCGTACAACATAATCCAGCACATCCACCCTACCTTACAAATTTTCCTACTTGACCTATAGAGGGCACCTTCCCCTCCAGTGGAGGGAGGCCCATGTAATTCCTATCCCCAAACCCGGCAAAGATTCTCTCGATCCCCCAAACTACAGACCAAATACCCTAACGTGTTGTGCCTGCAAAGTCTTCGAAAAAAATGGTCACTACGCGACTATCCTTCCTCCTTGAAAAGAGTGATTCCTTCCCGATTACCCAGTCCGGGTTCAGACAATTTTGCTCCACCAGTGATCCCCTCCTGCTCCTCAGCTGAGACATACAGAATGCCTTCGACAGTGGACAGTTCGTCCTATCATTTTTTTTTCTGACATGCAGAAGGCCTACGACACCACCCGTCGGACAATAATCCTTAGTCAGCTCCAAAATCTGGGTCTCGTCGGAGCCCTGCCGACCTTCATCAGGGGCTTCCTCTCCTCCCAAACCTTTAAAGTTCGGGTGGGCTCAATCCTCTCAGACACCTTCGTGCAGGAGGACGGGGTCCCACAGGGAAGCATCCTCAATGTTCTATGCTTTTCCATAGTTATGAACAGTCTCAAAATGCCTTCCACCCACCATCCGTTCTTCCATCTACGCGGATGACCTTGCGATCTACTTCGCGGGGCGGGAGCCGTCCGTCGTTCAACGGCAAATTCCGCTCGCCAGCTACCGGGTGGAAAGGTGGGTGACGTCAGTGGGGTTCCGCCTCTCCACCACCAAGTCCAAGTGTATGCTCTTCAGCAGAAGACCCTCAACCCTTCTGGTTCCCTCTGTCACGTTATACGGCAATCCTCTTGAGGTGGTACCCTCCACGCGATTTCTGGGCGTGACTATAGACCGACGGCTCAACTGGGTTCCCCATCTCAAACACCTGAAGCAATCCCTCCAACGTCCCCTCACTCTCCTAGATCACTTCCCCCACACTACATGGAGCGCAGACCTGACACTCTCTCCTTCGCCTTTACCCTTCCATGGTGCAGTCGAAGCTGGACTATGGCAGTGTAGTATACGGTTCAGCCTCCAACGCCTGCCTCCGTATCTTGGACCCGGTACTTAATAGGGGGGTCTGCCTCCCGGTCCTTCCGCTCTTCCCCAGCCTCCAAGTGGATTGCAATTACCTCCCTCTCACCCTCCGACGGTGTCTGCTCCTCATGAGGACATACCTCCGTGCACAGACCTACCCTGTTCGCTTCTACAGTATGCGTGGCAATTTCTGAACTCCCACCCATTGCATATTTTTTATATACAGTATATCTGTAGACTCAACATGGAAAAAATTGCATTTGTAAACTCAAACTGAGTAGAATTTAAAGAAGACTACATCTTGCGATAAAATAACCTAAAAAAAAATCACTAATTAGAAAGGTTTGGGGTCGGAGAGCAGAAAAATCATACAAGACTAACCACCCACACAAAGCCTTCAGAATATGTAGTAGACAACCTGATCTCTGAACTTACACTATCTTTTGAAGAAGTTGCCTAAAGTCTGTTGGTTAAATACTAACTTAAGAGTACTGTACTGTATTAACAAATTAACTACATGTACAGGATTATAAAAAAAAGCAATTCATAACCTCCAAACCCTTATTAACCTCTGCCAACCTATTCAACTGTAGAGCCAATTCTACTTCTAAAATAGTAGCTAAAACTAACCTCTTGAGAACACAGCTGATTGTGGCAAGATTCTTAATGTTTTCCAAGCTATTTGAACCAATGCTGTTGGATGAAATTGTGTCTTCAATTTCTGAAGAATTTTCGTCAAGCAAAATTTTTATTCTGTTGGTATGAAATAGCATGTTAATTATCTTGGTATATAAATTTAACTTTTTTTTTGAGGGGTATAGTTAGGATTACAATACAATCCGAAGTTATGAATACCATTTAGTAGTCTACCATACAATCTTTAGTCTTAAGTTCTTCTCATTCAAGTAAACCAAACAGCAAAAGTATCTAGATTATAATACAGCAAACTCTTCTTTACAGAGCAACCTAGTTAGAATTAAATGGAGTAATATTTAAATAAGGGCAAGGGTTACTGAATTAAGAAGAAATGAATCCATCAACAAGAAAAACCTAAGACAAAACAAAATATTTATCCTGTTAACTTCAGTATGATCAATCTGCTGAATTCAAATGCTAATTTATTAATTTATTTATAAAGATAAGTCCATATACACTGGGGCCACACTATAGCATGGAACTCGGTATAACGTGGGGTCTTGTTTGACCCCAAAATTGTCATTTAAATTCGGAACATCCTACATCTAGCAAACGCGAGGAGTAAATGAAAAGTTAAAAGTTACTGATTTGTTCACAACTTGTTCAACAAGCATCCATCCTTTCAATAAATTACTACGATTTTGTCAACAACTGACTGTCTGTGATTTATGAACTTCATGGATATGTATAGTATATTCTCATTTTTGTTGCTATTTACTATATAAGAAATAAATTTTTAATTTACACATTTGAATTTATTGTCTTTATTTTGTTACTGAAGTCTATTTGTTTATCTGTAGTTCTGAATTTATTTTTGTTACCAGAAACAAAATTTTATTTATTTGAATTGATTGTCTTCATTTTGTTAATGGAAGCATGTTTGTCTATCTGTTGCTCAGCATTATTCTAGCTACTGGCCTTGGTGCTTTTGAAAGGACCTTGTTATAACACAGTCTCATGATATGGACTCTGTGGACCATGTTATAGCGGGGCCCCAGTATATCTTGTGAACCTTTGTTCACTGTCTCCATTCACCCTCCAAATATATAAATAACAACTTTTAGAAAAAAATATATATACACCAATCAAGAGATAAAGTAAGAGGAGGCAAACTTTCAAAAGTTTATCAAACCTCCTCCTTTCGGGGCTCAGCCTAAACATTTTAGGCTGAGGCCTGAAAGGAGGTGGTTTGATAAACCTTAGAAAGCTCTGCTCTTTTTATTTTCTTATTTTATTTTTTGAGGATTTTACAATTTTTTAAAAGAGGACTAATCTCATGGTCATTGTGTGTTTCCTAGACATCAATCTATAAAATTAAGAAATGCAACCAAAGAATTTAAAACCAACTGTGGTTGTAAGGTGTAACTGTTAAAAACTTCCCTTCTACTTTATTCAAGTTTTATAAAAATCTACTGTCAAGATAAACTTACTCTTTCAAAAGTTTTAACTGAGACTTTGCATTTTTGGCTTCTTCTTCAGCTCTGGATGCATTTTTTACTAAAGTGTCCATATGCTGAACTTGTTCTTTGTAAGCAGCGATGGTTGTACTTCTCTCCTTTAGGTACTTCTCAAGTCTTATAACCTCATCTCTTGTTCAGAAAACTTATGTTAACTGGTTTTCTCATTAAATTACAATGAAAGATGTTTGCTTTACATCATATGGTGCAGTAGGCTAAATATTCAACAAAATATGTGTCATTCTACACTACTTTTATGCTCATGGGTAGATTCAAGTAAATATGGTGCAATTCATAAGAAATAAAGTACAGCCAAGAATAAGAATTGAAGGGAAACAAAGCTATGAAGTTTATAGTAAAAAATATCTACCAAGTTTAACCAGTCTTAATTAATAATTATTACTAGTATAATTTTTTAAAATCTTGCATGAATTGATAAATGATAACACTGAATTCAAATAGGCCTAAGGTTAAGTTGAAATAGGCCCTATGAACAAACAAACCTTAATTCTTTTGTTTGTTTCTTGAAATCTGAATTTTCTTCACTGATAGTTTTTATAATCTGAGTTTTTTCAACAATCTGAAACTGTATTAGAAAGTAACATGAAAATATGATGATAATGAAACACCTACAGCCAAGATTCCTTTGTCAGCATTGAATCTGGCCTTGAAATTGCTGACACTGATCCCAATTTCAAATGGACATCAGAGGCTATCCTTCACATGAAGAAAGCCTGTGAAGTTGTTGAAAGACATTGAGAAGAAAATTACAGGGTTCTTTGGTTTAGTTTATCTCAATAAAAGTTTGTTGTCACCACTTGTCTTCATTACTTTTATTGAAATGTACAGTACTTGTGATAAAAAGCAATATATTTATTTTTTTTAAAATTATTTTATGTATAAAATTCATCAACTTGGAGCATATCTATTTTTCCCCGTAAGAATGTTAACAAAATTCTATGCAGTCCAAACCTATGCAGGGTTACCAAGGGCATATCCCCACATAACCAGTCATCTACTGTAATCTAAAATATGGCAGTGTATGTCTACTACTGAAAACAGAATATCATCATAGTACATAAGATTACTATAAACTATCAACTAATGAACTCTAACCTTAAGACTGTCTATCTGGTTTTGTAAGTTGTCAGGATCAACTTGTGAATTAAGATTTGTAGTAGCATCAAAGTAGAGTTTCAAAACACTTTTTGATGTAGCTTTATGTCTGCAGGTTGGGCAGGATTTTGATCTAAAACAGAGAAAAAACAAGTAATGTTGTAAGGAGTTTAGGCCTAAGTCTACTTCATTTAATTATATAAAACAGGTTCAATGAAATTGAAGTATAGGGTCAAGTGGCCAAGCCTATTTTCTACATGGTTAAACCATTTTCATAATTAAATCTTTCAAAAAATGTTTTTTTGTTTTTTTTGGTGATTAGTCTACAATAATCAAAATTAGAAATATTTAGTAGTCTACATACTAAAATTAGGAATCCTTACACAAAACCTTTTATTGATACAATAACTGCTTCAGCCTAATAATAACTGCCAAGTGGACCAAACAACTCAGCTGTGTCAATTGTTCAAATATAAATTCTTTAAAGTTTTAAGAAGTATTCCCTGGTGAAGGAACAAATTATCAACCTCCTAATAATTTTGTTTGGGTGTGGATCTAAGGGGTTCCAAAAAACCTTAGCCCCTCCATTTGCAGCTTACATGTTTACTTATACCGAAATAGTTTTTAGTGATTATAAAAATATATAAAATTCTTTATTTATTGCAGGTATTAAAATTACTCTAGCTGATAAAGTGATAATATAATGGCTTCTCAATTAATTGGTGATTCAGAGAGGCAATGTGTGATAGATCGCATACGAGCAATAACATTTCAGGAAGCTCGTGATGCTGAAGCCACCTTTATAACACATTCATGGGTTGCCAGAAATTTGCGAAGAAGTGAGGACTTCGTCAAAAGAAATTGGAATACAACTTTGGATGAATGTGAAATGGATACAACCAAATCTGGGTGCCCAAATTTGCCACTCTCTCAGGAAACAAAGGACATCATTGAAAGCGGTACGCGTAAGTGGAAAAACAGCTGTGCTAAACTTTCTAGAGAGATTGAAATGTTGAGAGGAAAGATCATTAGTGGGAGATCATTCGACTGTACCGTCAAAGGCAAGGTTTAAAGCCTTGGCATGAACTTCCAAAGCCAAGAAAAACTCAACTTAACATCGAAGACAGAATGTGGTTTGCCCATCTTGAAGATTGAGATGTGGATGATTTCATGCATTTAACTGTCTCTGAAGAATTTTTTGTTTACGTAACACGTCGGCCTAACTACCAAAATGATCGAGTGTGGGCCACAACACCAGATGAAATCGATGACAATGAACATTATCATGAATTATTAAAAAGTCCAGACTATGTTGGTGTGTTTGTTTTGTTCACTGCAAAGAAGCTCATGTGGGTGCTGAAGCCAAATGGTCAGAGTTGGGATGGACAGTATTTTTGTGATATTATTCTATCCCAGCATGTCATTCCTTTTCTAAGAAACCCAAACAATGTTATGGATGTCAATCAGGTCACACTTCTGCATGATAAGGCCCCCTGCTTTAAGACATTAGCCACTCAACAGTTGTTGTTGTTGTTGTTGTTGTTTAGCCGATCAGCCCACCCTGATCGAGCAAGCCAGCGGCATGCAGGTAACTGATCGCCCTCTCCAGAGTGGACCAGAGGTTCAGCGCACTAGTGATGTTGTGTTGTGTTGTGATGTGATCGGTGTTGTGCTAGAGCGGTACAGTCTGTCATAATGTGTTCAATTGTTTGTGGTGTGTCCTGGCACAGGTGGCAGGTGTCGTCTATGGAGTTGTCTAGTCTGTGTTTATATGTCCGTAAGTTGGGGTGTCCACATCGGAAATGTGCTAAGTTAACTTGATCCAATATGCTCAGGCTGATCTCTGACCTGTTAATGGGTGGTGGCTTCGCACCTAGGACCGCAATTGGACCGAGTCATGTCAGTGCTTTGTGGATTAGTTGTGTGTGTGTGTGTTTTCTGTACTATGTGATGTCTGTGGGGAGTGGTATGGAATGGAGTATTTGGTTATAATGTCTCTCTGGTGTTACCTTAATGGTGCGAGGTGTTGGTGCATGATTGTACATGTAGTGGCAAAGGTGTTGTGGGTTAGTTGTTGCTGCTGCCATGAATTGTGTTCCCCTCATGTCTAAATGTTCCCTAACTTTGAGTATTTTTGTTTCTGTGTGCAGGTGTTCTATTGGTGTTGTTTGAGTGCATCCTGTAATGATACGAAGTGCGTTGTTTTGTATTGTCTGTAAGGTGTTTGTGTGTGTGTGTGTGTTTGAGATAATGGGTGCCCAGCATGGGCTAGCATAGTCCATAACTGAGCAAATATACTGTTTGTATATGAGTGATGTTGTTTCCTGCTAGTGTCCAAAGTTTGTTCCTGTTAGTACCCTAAGCGTGTTAAGTCTTGATGTACATTTGTTTTTAATGTCCTGAATGTGGTTTGCAAAAGATAATGATGTGTTGTATGTGACCTCAAGTATTTTGGTCCTGTGAGTGTGTGGAATGTTGATGTTGTTTAGTGTAAGCTGTGGAATTACCTGGTGTTCTTTTGTGTTGCTTGTAAGCAAGGTGATGGTTGATTTTGTGGGTGCTACTTTGAGTCTATTGTGTGTGAACCAGTCTTGTATACTGTTTATGTATGTTTGTTGGTTATTTGTAGCGGTGTCAATGTTGTTGTGGGTAGATGTTAGAGTGATGTCATCTGCATATGATGATAAGGTAAGCTTGTTATCTATGGGTGTTGGAATGTCATGCATGTATAAGTTGAAGAGTGTTGGTGAGAGAACAGAGCCTTGAGGGACCCCATTCGGAAAAAGCTTTTTTTGAATGACTTGCCATTAAATGTGACATGTGAGTATCTTCCTGAAAGATAGTTCCTCAGCCACCTTTTGGTGTTATTGTGCATGTTTGTATTGAGTATTTTGTTTATGAGAGGGAAGCGTGGGATAGCATCAAATGCTTTACTAATGTCTATTGTTGCTAATAGTGTATGTTGAGCTGGTCATCTGGAGTTGATGCCATCCATGATGTGCTGTGTGAAGTTAGTGAGTAATGTCATGGTTGAGTGGTGAGGTCTGAATCCATGTTGAGTAGGCGATAGTGGAATGTGTGGGTTGGTGATTTGTAAGATTAGTCTTTGCTACTTTGGAAGGTGTGCATAGTAAAGTAATGGGTCTATAGGAAGCTGGTTCTGCTGGATTTTTGTTTGGTTTGAGTAGAGTAATAATTTTACCTTGTTTCCATATGTCAGGAATAATACAGTGTTGGTATGAATATGTGCTGATATTTGTGAGAGCTAGTATTCCTTGTGGGCCCAAGTGTTTAAGGTGTATGTTAGATATGTTGTCTGGTCCAGTAGCCTTCAAATTCTTAATGTTTTTGATGATCTTGGTGGTCTGGTCTGTATTGAAGGGTGTAATGGTTGTGTCGAGTCTGTAGGTTTTCTTGTGTCTGGCTGTTTGTCTGTCTGCGTGTTTCTGGTTGTTGTCTCTGTTTAAGTGACTTATCTTTGTGTAGTGATTAACTAGAATGTTAGCTTGTTGTGTGTATGTTGGGCTATTATTTTGGCTGCGACAGATAGCCACGTGTGAGGTGTGAATGCCACTGTTAGAGTGGGTAATGCTGTTTATAGTCTTGTATAGCCTGGATGCAAAGGTGGGCAGGACCGAGTTCCAAAAGGACCAAACTCCAGGAACTCGGTCCTTTTTAAGGACCGTGAGTGGGAAAGTCGGTCCTTTTCTCAGTGAGGACCGAAATGAGGAGCGATGGTCCATTTTTAAGCAATTCCGGATGGTCTTTTTTAGTGATTTTAGTGTGTTTAGTTATTATTTGAAGTTCTAAAGAAGATGGATCGTTTCCTCCAGAAGACTCAGAAAGAGACTGAGACTGAACTGAAACTTGTTTCAACACCTGAAGGACTTGTTCATCAAGTTTAACACGCCTATCCCATCCAGTGCCACCGTGGAGAGGCTCTTCTCTTTGGGGAAGGACGTCCTCAAGCTGAAAAGGTCAGGGCTCAGTGACAGCCATTTTGAAATGCTAGTCTTCTTGAAGGGAAACTCAAGCATTTAACTTAACTTTTTTTCATCATTTATGTATTGTATTAATTATAATTTATGTTAATAAAATTAAAGATTTCCGGTGTCTTTAATTTCATTTTTCATTTTAATCAAATTTTTCACTTATATTCTATATAAGGACCGAGGACCGAGTCGTTCCTAGGTCCTATCTTCAGAAAGGACCGTGACCAGGACCGTCTGTCCAGTTTGAGGCAAGGACCGGGACCAGGACCGTCGGTCCTTTATGAGGCCCGGGTGCCCACCTTTGCCTGGATGTATCTGTGGAGTGGTTTAGTATTGTTATGAATTCCCTGAATGTTTATGTTCATTTTTCTTTGAGTTTGTTGTTTATTTCTGTGTTGAGCTGTTGTATCTGCTGTTTTATGGCTTCTGTGTGTGGTGTTTGTGTGTTATATTTGAGGTTGTTACGTTGCCTTATGAAGTGGGCTATTTCTCTAGTTGTTGCGGAACCATGAGAACAATTTCTTTGAAAATGAATAATGGCCAGGAAATTCTCCTGACGTGAATGTCTGTGAACACGTTGGATGTTATAAAGGACAAGGTTGAATGTCTCTTGTTTCAAGAACCTGCAGCAAATCGATTTTCGAAGGATACAATGACGCAACACATTGAAACTGTTTTAGCAAATTTACGTAATGATCAAGATCTATTCACGTCACTTTTGACAAGCTACCCAAAGTGAATTCAGGCTGTCTTGGAAGCCAATGGCAGGAACACCAAGTTTTAATTGTTTCTCATTAAATGCAGGATTAAATACTCTTTTGTAAGGTTATGTTTAATTTTACTGTACCTCTAATGGTTTAGGCCATGGGCAAGGGGGCTAAGGTTTATTGAAGCTTTTGTAGTATGAATAATTTTTTAAACTTTTACTTTACTGTACCTTTGGATTAAAAATATATTGTTTTGTTAAGATTATTTTTAATTAGTGTTTTCCAATTTTCAGGACTGGACAACATTCTCTCAGAGATATGAGAAATCAAAAGAACAAGAAAATCTGGAGGCCTTTGACAACAGCTCGCACAGATGAAGACAACTTCTTCAAACCTGTCCAGTCTCAAAAATATGTGGGGAAAAAAAAAGGGAGATCGATTTATATTTGGCAAATCCAATTAACAGCCATATAGATATGTTGGAAGTCATTTCCATCACTTATGGACATATCCATATGGCTAAATATGCCACTTCCTGCATCTGCAGCCTGTGAATGACTGTTCAGTGTTGCTGGACTAATTTTTAGTCCAAAAAGAGCGAGGATAGATTGCAAAAACTTTGAAAATCAGTTGTTGAAACTCAATAAGAAATTTTGTACATAATGCATACTTATAATAAATTATGAGATAATAAATGATAGTTCTTAATATAATAATTCCTACCTATAATAATCCTAATTCTGTCCTAATGAAGTCTGTTTGCCATAATGATGTTTATTTTATATTATTATATATATTTGTAGTATATTTTATTTCATTTTTGAAAAAGTACTTCTTACTTTTCAGTACTTATGTACATTATAAAACACTTAATTTTGTACTTCAACTTAAAGTAAAAGTACGTTATCAAAAGTACTTAACTTGAGTACATTTTTTAAAGATTGCTTGTACTTTAACTTAAGTAACAAATGAAAGTACTTTACCCACCTCTGAGTGTTCATTTGGCCTAAGTAATTGCTACTCAAGATAACTATTACTTAAACATATATGGACCACTTGTATACTTTTTGTATTTGTTGTCTGAAATAAAGATTGATTGTTTGTTTGGAATGGTTCCCTATTTCTACTATAGGCTATTGACGAAGTGAAAGTGATTCAAGTACATTTTTTACCAATTTTTTCCTTTTGCCAAAAAGTGACTCAAATACTTGAATCCAGACTGTGCATGCAAAGTGCATGCCCATGAAGCAACTCAAAGTTACTAAAATTTCACTTTGTGAAAAGAATAATACCATGAACATGGGTGGTTCTAGTACTTAAATCACTTCCTGAGTTTTGGCATTATGAATGCACTCAAATCAATTTCACTTTCAAACATCCAATTAGTCACTATGAGCCAAAATAAGTCTGTTTTGAGGCTTGTACTTAATTTTTAATTTAGCCTACAGCCTAAACAACCTATCTGAGGATAAAGTTTATTGCAGTCAGTAGAGCATAGAGAAATTATTTAGAGGACAAGGTTTTGTATGCAAGAGTAAAAAGAATGAACATTAAACTGGGGTATTCCAGGACAAATCACCCAAAAATTAAAAAATTTATCACCACTCCAACCTGGATTTTAATGAAAATTGACATTTTGGGTTCTTCCGGGTGCTGATTTCACTGGTTCAAATAAAAAAGTTTTATGACCCATAGTTTCTGAGATACGGGTTCCCAAAATCTTGGGGGCCCCACTTTACCACCTAACTTTAATGAGCAATAACTCCCAAACATCTTGTTGTAGACCTATAAAACTATACATTTTTAGAATCAGTATGAAGAGATCTATTAAATGATACCACATTCAAATGATGTGTAGAACAATAATGAAAATTTCCCCCCCTTTTTTATTTTTGACCCCCACCCCCCCTAGATAGTGAAATCCAAAATAAATTTTTTCATTTATTAAACTTCTATTAATTGTTAAAGGATACAAACAATAAAAAACATGGGTATCAAGTTGCAAGATATTTTAAAAATTATTGAAAAAATATGTACATTGACATTTGTACATTGAAATTTTGACATTTTTACACAGACTAAAATAGAGAACTACAAATGATATATTTACATCCTATGTATAACTCATATTCACGCACTCTCTCTCTCAAATGTTTGTTAATTATGCTTATTTCTATTACAGATGTGCTTATTTTGAGTCAAATCATCTCTTATTTTTTAGATTTACAATTGTGTATTTTTAGTAATGAAAAATGGTTAGATACTGTGATGATCCTTTACAAAAACATAAGAAAAAGCTACAAAAGGATATAAGAACCATCAGCCAATCACTTTATGATCGATGTAAATGGAAACTACAAAAGAATACCGTACTATGTAGCAACTGTAGAAAATTATTGACCCAGAGACCAGAGTTGCTATCAACATCACAAAGTGAAGAGTCTGATCACAATCAGTCTTCTGAGAATGTTATTTCAGAAAGCGATGAATATGATCCAAGTATATCAAGTAATGCCAAAGAAGAGGTTCCTCAAGTTCTAGAAAGTCTTGCTGTGACTCCAGTGAAGAAGAGTAAGTATTTAATGATAGGTACTTTTTATATTTATAATTTTTTATTTATATTATTTATTTATAATGCATTTACTTTCATGACAGTTTTTCAGTAGTTGCTGAAAAACTTAATGAAATTAATATGTTGACATTAAATTTATTAAACTTATTAAATTAATATGTTGACATATTAATTATTATTGTCCATATATATCAAATGGAGTCAAATATTTATTAATTCAAAAATTTCAGATGGTTGGGTTCCTCAAGAAAAGGAGCAAAAGCTATTCAAACAATAGAAAAAGCACGTCATTCTTTAAAATGAAAGCTAGAAACAAGTTTAGAAATTGAGATCCCAAGCCTATCAAAAGCTACAAAGTTGGATCATGAAACTCAAAGGTATCATTAGGTATGAATTTTAAAATGATACGCTATTATTAAGTAGGAATATATCTAAACTAAAACTGAAGCATAAAAACAAAATGTAGGTATTCACCTTTGATAGTAGAAAACTAGAAGCACAACTCCCTAAAGATTGGAGATCAATGGGCCCATTAAATCATTTGGAATTCATTTGGTCACAAAATAATTTTTGGTTTAATTTGACTATCTCAAAGAATGCTCATTTTGTTACACTTGAAATCAATATTATAATCCAAAAAATTTAATATGCACATGTAATGTTTTGTTTATAGCTATTATACATTCCTGAATTTGTTTCAGGTCAATGATTCATCTCATGAATGAACTGGTTGAAGCTTTCCATTCTACTGACAGTTATGAGAGGAAACTCAAAATATTGACATCATCTCCACTTACCATATCAAAAACTATAAATCTATTTCAGACAACTGAATATTTAGTTAAGAAAAGCAGAAATATAAAACAAAGACGGAATTATTCCTGAAATTGAACCCATGTCAAAAGGAAAAGTAATAACTAAAGGTACTAAAGATTCTGTTCAAAAATTTTTTGAATCAGATGAAATTAGTCATTTGTGCCCAGGTACAGAACACTGCCTGAGTATCAGAAATGAAAGTGGGTATAAAGAATCTGTGCAGAAAAGACTGGTGTTAATGAATTTGAAAGAAGCTTTTAGTCTCTATAAAAATAATCCAGATAGTCCCCAAATTGGCTTCTCTAGTTTTGCCAGCCTTCGCCCCAGACATTGTGTTTTAGCTGGAGCTGCTGGTACCCATTCTGTGTGTGTATGTACATACCACCAGAATGCCAAAATACAATTCTCAGCTTTTGGTGTTAAAGGGTTGGAATACACAACTTTTATGGAGAAAGCAGTGTGTGATGTCAACAACAGGAATTGCATGATGCAAATATGTAATCTCTGTCCAAAAGAACAAGGTATTAAGAATTTTTTGCTCACTTTTCAAAGTGTTAATCCTGAATGTGAGGAAATAAAATATAAACAATGGGTTATTACAGATCGATGCAATATGGTTGAGAAAACAGAATCTGTAGATGATTTTATAAATTCATTAAGCACAAAAATTGTCAAATTGACACATCATCACTTTATAGCAAAGAATCAGAGTGCATTTCTAAAAAACTTGAAGAATAATTTAAATAGCCATACAGCTGTAGTTGTTGGTGACTTTTCAGAAAATGGATGCAGCCCAAGGTTTTCATTGGGAAAATACCCAATGCACAGTGCATCCCTTTGTGTTATATTATAAGGAACCAGAAAGTAATGAAACAAAACATTCAAGTTATTGTTTTTATCTCCAAATACAAAACATAACACTACAATGGTTTACACTTTTTTAAATACACTCATACCTATTATTAGAAAATCCCACCTTCATATCAAAAAATTACATTATTTTACTGATGGATGTGCAGGACAATATAAAAATTGTTTCAACTTTGTTAACATTTGTAAACATGAAGATTTTGGGCTGGAATGTGAGTGGCATTTCTTTGCCACAAGCCATGGTAAGAGCGCTTGTGATGGGATTGGGGGTACAGTGAAAAGATCTGTAGCCAGAGTGAGTATGCAGAGAACATTCGCAAATCAAATATTAACACCAGAAGACATGTTTGAATTTTGTTCAAACAATATAAGTTACAGCATAAATTTTTTTTTTTAATAAATTCTGAAGAAATTAAAGCTATGGAAAAATTTTTGAGTGAAAGATATGAAAAAAGGATGTGGCTAACAGGAACACAAAAATTCCACAGATTTGTACCTATTAATGCAAATAACATAAAAACATTTGAATTATCTTCTGATGAAGTTGGTGAGGTGAGGATTATAACCAAAGCTTTTCTGGGTGAAGAAAATGTTGAAATTAATCCGAAAATAGGAGAGTACATAGTTTGTACTTACAATGATCAGAAACGGTTGGGATTTGTACATTCCTATAATGAGGAATTTGATAACTTTGAGGTTAGCTTTTTGCACCCATCAGGATATAGTGTTTACTATTACTTTCCACAAATTAGAGATACATGCCACATAGGTATTGTGAAGTTTCTCACAACCCCCCCTTGATTTTCAAATTCCCCTTTTTGGGGAGTTGTGGAGTTTTTCACAAAACAAAAACCTCACCCTAATTTTCAAGTCCTATCTGGTTCTTCTCACAAGTCTTTCTCTCCCGCAGGAGTTCAGTTAGGCTCATAAAAACCTAGTGTTAACCTCCAGATTATTTACAAAACTGAGGTGTCCTGTTGGAAGCCAAGGAAGTGTGGAAAGCCTATAAAGGTACGGGTCTTTGTAATCCTTGGCTAGAGTATAATAGATTTGTTCATAATCTTTATTCCCAGTTATTGTGGTGGTGTCATTTGTATTTCACCATCATTATCATGGTTAATTATTATTATTAAGAGTAGACATATATATATAGGTTGTTGAAACTGTGACTGAGTATAGATAGGTTTGCCACCCTGTCATGTAACTAGCTAGAGAGCCAATTATCATTATTATAGGTCACCAGTCATATTATTCCAAAGTTAGGTTTTTGCCCATGCTTGTTTGGCACTGATTATAGGTTGATTAACTCATGTGAGATAGGTTTGCCATAATTGTCAATGTTTATAGTTATTATTTTTTATGTTGGTTATTTATTATTTATGTGCTTTGATTTCATAAGCAAATTATGTTTTCCAGTGATCAATTATGAAGTCATGATTCCGGTTAATGTTTGTGGTTAATTGCCTGTTATGTTGTTATTATTGTGATTAATGGTGCTTGGTGCATGTAACTAATAATCTTGTGTTGTCTAGGCAACCAGTTGGGATTCAACTCACATGGTCCGGATTCATCAGGCTTCGATTGTGGGTCCCATCCAGTGGGAGCTACGCAGTTCGTGTCAACCACTGTTGGCCACTGGATCTGCCCTGAAATCAGGCCTGTGACCCTAACCCTACTAACTAGCCAGCCAATAAAGGAATTGGAACTCAGGTCATAAAAGGGGGGGGGGGGGTCAAGTTTGGAGGGTAGCTAAGCTGGGACAAGGGTTAACATTCTGTGCAAGTCATTTCTGGTACTTGTCTCCCACTTGTTTTCTATCCTTTCTGCCAAATCTCACTAAGGGTTATTGGGGCTCCAGGTGTTTTGTCAAGTGCGATTCATTGCCAGTCCTTTTGTTATGTTTATACTGTCACAATGAATAGTTGTTTATTTCAGATATAATAAAGAGAAAAACACAAGTAGTTTACTTCTATTAGGTCTACCTTTGAATTCTAGCCAGCCCTTTCTTGGACCCTGAGCGGTTGGGTCTCTTACTCAGTGGAGAGTCAGATTGAGATACCTGCACTAGGGGAAGTCCTTTACAGTTAATGTGCGAGTCAGACATGAATAATCTGGAAATAAACCACTGACCAGAGAGGCCTTCCTAGATACCAGAGGAGATTACATCTTTGCCCAGTCTCTTGACTATTCCGAACCCAGAAACGTGAAAAGGTGCTGGGTGGTTGGAAAAACAGATACTTGGGGACTACGGCCTACGCCGCCACCATAGCATACTTTTTGGCATCCCCAGCGGGATCAGTTGAGAGATTGGTTGAAGATAGTAAAGTTTAAAAGGGGAACAGGGGAGAATGTCTAATGCAGAGATGACCCAGAGTATGGAGGTTGCTGAAGAAGTTAGTGGACAGCTTGGTGAGGGGGTAGTGGCATCCGCCACCCAATCCCCACTGAGAGATATTGAGGATCAACTCTTGAATTACTGGTCTACTACTGCTGGTACAACCTCTGACCAGGATGTGTATGCTCTCAGAAGAGTGGCATTGACAGTAGCCACCTGGTTAGAACAAGTGAGCAGCCCTGAACAGCCCAGGTTCCGAATAGAAGATGGAGCCAATGGCCCTGCTATGAACTGGGGAGAAAAGAGAATGATGGGTCCCTCCCAGGAGAGTGATTCATTTGGGACAGAAGCCGAAGACCTGAACCAACTACCAGGAGCCCAAAGGTGGGTCAAATCAACCCCTACCTCTCAGGCTTCAGAAAGCCAACCCAGACCAACAGCCAACCAGAGACCTCTTATGAAGTTTCACCGAGAGCTTGGGGAGGATGAACTAGGGACATTTACCGCAAGAAAGGGGAGCCACCCACCCAGCCAACCCCTGCCAACACTGGCAACAGAGCAGCTCCTGGAATGCCTTGCTAACGCTCTAGAGAAACTAGATGGGCGCCGCTTTCCTTGACCATTGCCATTTGATATATCAGATGGGAGGACATTCGAAGAATTTAGGAAGGAGTTTGAGGATTATGCTGACAATACAGTAGCAGGAGGACACAACTACTGGAAAGCGGCATTGCGAGTGTGTCTTATGGGACAGATGAGAGGGGGCTTTGATTTAATTGACCGACCAGGGATGCCATACGGAGTTGTCAGGAAGAGACTGCAGATTTACTACAGAGAACTCCATTCTACCGTGACCAGAGACAAGCGAGAGGCATTTAATAATGCTCAATTACGACCCAGTGAGACCTTATACCAGTATGCAACCAGGTTGGAAACTGTGTGGATGGCTGCAATGCCCGAAGTA